>JAGDQP010035068.1:0-19774 GCA_022664845.1 Lepisma saccharinum | reverse complement strand
TGTTTGTGTAGTTTCCTGCAAAATGACCTAAATATGTATCAGAAGATAAAGCACTGCTAAATTACTGAACTTTGTAATCGAAGAATAGTTACTTTAAGTGAAGCAGGACAAAAACCATAACTCATTTTACATACCCACAGGTTCTTGTGTGCAGAAATGTGCTATTGAATTACCTATCAAATTCATTACTTAGGCTTGTATGATTCGTACAGGTAAAATATTAATTTTATATGTTAAATATTTGAAAACACTCTTCATACTACTATCATTCCCTTTAACATCTATCTTTTTCAGTCTATCGAGTTTCTTTCCAATATATATTAGTGGAGTAAACAATTAAATAGTGAAAATATAAATGTAGGATAGTACTTAGTCTAAGGTCCTACCTGGCCCTTAGGCATTTCAATCCCGGAAGACTGCTACTAGAAGAGTGTCATCCCTCCAAGTTGTTACACACTTAGGTCATTGTTTCTTGGTCTGAACATAATGGTAAAGTATACAAGTTAAACATAAATTAGTGGATATAAGATTCAAAATTGTTTGTGATATTTACTTATCATAATGAAAACGAATAATTAAATGAGGAATAATTTAAGTGATGATGTTATATCCTTCGAGCATAGCTTACATAAAAGTTGCCACCACAAGGTTTAAGAAAAGAAAACAATAAAAGGTTTGCGAAAGAGAATGACAAACTTTTAGCTAAAGGAGTTAACTGGATTAAGCTGCGATAATAAATGGCGTATCCGTATTTTAACTTGTTAACGTCCAAGCACTGAACCGATTTCAGAGCCAATTAAAATGAATAAATTCAGATAATTATTCAAAGCTTAAAAAGTAGTTTTTTTAGGACTGAATTGGGATAAAGCAGGATAAGAAAAAATTAACAATAAGGAAAACAGTGAAAAACAGTAGAGGCGCAAAAACTGAAACAAATACATGAAAGAGAGTGAAGACAAAAGCGGAACAAAACCCCCTAAGAAACTGTGTGAAGACAAAAGAATGGAAGAGAAGAAGAGAAATGAGACAGTGCGTAGTGAAACAAAAACGGAAGAAGAAGTTTGGATAAAGATAATAGAAAGAGGAAGGAAAACAGGGATATACGAAAGCGTGCTAGTGCAAATAATCTAACAATGGGATATAAAGAAGAAACGATTATTGAAGAAAAAAGGTAATGAGAAAATGTAAAAAGGAAAAAGATGGGAGGCAAATCTAACCAAAGAGAAAGAAAATAATGTGAGAGCTCGAGAGCTCTTCTTTATGAGGGGCAAAGGCGTCGTATAAAATGAGACCTCTTCCACTCTCTCTCTCTCTCTATCTCTCTCCCTGTTTTTCTCTTTCTTTCTTCTTCTCTTTTCCTGAGGTTAACCAGATAGCCTAGGATGAAGAAAACATTGATCGATAAGCATTAAAGCCTTTTAATGATACTTTGGTCTTCTTCCCGGTATAAATTCCGCGTCGTGGTTCTGCTATTTAACTCACTTCCTCTGTCTCCCATATCTCCAGTAACCTCACCCTTCCACCCCTCATACACTCACTGAAACACGAGTAGAATGCCACGACAATTTCTAAAGTGGCTACATCACTCCACTTAATTACGGTAATCGAGCCTCCATCCCAATGTTCAAGGACTTGCGGAGAAGAATTTGGAGATTTTAAAACATCCAACATTTTTCTCTCCCTCTCTTGTTATATGCAGGGTATGTTGGTGTTGGGATGAGTGAGTTTATCTGAGTAAACAGAATGATATACAGCACTTGTTGCAATACGGAAAGGAGAAGAGACAAAACAGGTTGGATTTCTCTGTCCTGTTTGCTGAATATATTGGGTCGTCAAATGTCGAAACAGTTCTTCTATAAATCTTACTGTCAAGAGATCCTAATCTTGCTAAGCCAAGAGCAGTTTATTTTGAATCCAAACGGATTCGTTTAGATTTACAATAAGTTGATAAATTATTCGGAGACCACTTGAGTAATCTTGCAAACCCAGCCATTTAATAAAAACCAAACAAACCAAGAGAAAGAAACTCTGCTTTCCTCCTGATTCTGTTCTTTGTCGACAAAAGCAAGTTATTCTAACGACTGAACTGCAAACACTCCTAGTTGATGCTTAAATGGAGATGATAATATTTTGAATTCTTTCTGACTATACCTTGTGTGTTTCTCTGAGTGTGTTCATTTTTCTGCGTATGTGTATATGTTTCTACTAAGAGAAACCAGTGCCACTTTCGAAGCACCCTCCTTCTAACGTGGTCCAATGTAGGAAGTCGTAACTCACCAATGACACTATGGAAGGAGGCGTGGCACTCAAATCCTACTAAGATTTACTATTGATACAGTGTTTCAACAGATTTACACGATTTCCGAGTACATGAAATTTGGGACGATGATACTTTAAAATAAACCCACGGTCTGTGCTTTTTCCTTCATTTCCTTACACATACAACAACTTCTCAGAAGAACTGTAGGCTAGGAAATCACAAAACCCTTAAACCAGAAATTAGTATAAAATTTTACAAAATATAGATTTATCAAGAAGAAAAATGAGCGAAAAGGTTCATAGTTTGTACTACTGCAGACCACGTGTGACTTAAATTATCTCTATGCCAATTTGGGTACGGGTATTATTACTGTATCACTTACATCAATGGCGGAAGAGTGGGGGTGGAGTCAGCAACTGACTGTCTATACATATTTTTTGCTTGTGATTCCAACTTTTCTACTAAATGATAGTTATTTATTTTGAATGTGTTTTGCTTTAGAAAAGAACATGTGTTGGCTAGTGTATTCACTCTGTCATTAATCCATGTAGGTATGAGTCTAACTCAGAAGTTTCATGAACCAAGAGAATTCACACCAAGTAGGCCTATATAACTTTTAGTGTAAGGCATTGGGGTGTTAATTCATTCATTTATCGTTCTGTTTTTGGAAACAGATTTGAAATATTGTTTAAGAAGTAATGCGAATACTGCAGAGCTACATAAGGAGAAATTCATACGAGTGAATACATGAAAATTAGAAAAACAAAACGTGAAGAAAATAAATAAGCACGGTCGAAGCAAATTAGTACTAGTTGCTTTCTTTGAGCAGAGGAAAAAATAATCCTGTTGTCTCCTAAAATATGGAAGTTTCCCCTTTACTAATGGAGAATTGAAGGCAAAGGGCTGAAAGGATGTTGAAATACACTCTGTAATGTACTGGTGATAAGAGTATTTCAGGTATTTTTGATATCATGAGGATAAAATAGAACAGAAATGTACTCCCATGAGTTTAACTATAAGTGTGTTGTACTTACTGTACATGATCTCAGATATGCAAGTCTCGTCAATATGTTAGTACTCTAAACATAAATGTGTTAACATTTTATTGTAATTAGGTAGAAAATACTGTATATATATCAGCGTTTTCTTTATTATTAGAAAAATATTTCCAAAATATGATACTGAAACTAATACGTTAATTGAATTTTCATAGTGAAATGGAAACAAATCACTCATTCTCTAAGAAAATTATCCGGCATACGGAATCTGAAATATCGACTTGCCTCAGACTATTATCTTATATAAATCCTCTGCTTTACGTGAAGAATCCTTGCTTACTCATTGCCCAACTTTGCGTAATATTTTACGGTAGGTTGCCATGTAAGCTCTACCGGGAGTAGTATTCTGCATTTGAAACTCTAAAGTAAACTTCTCTACACTTTCGGTAGCCGGTAGCTCAGAAACTAGGCAGAGGTTCCACCCTGCAGCTAATGGTTGATATAGCTTTTCGATCTCATGACGATTTTCGGTAAATTACGTTGCTACCTGGATATATTAATAAAGTATAAATGATTCATATATATATACCAGTCCCAAAATGGAACATTGGAAACTTTTGTGATTTCAGACATTGACGACTGGTACATCTCTCATTCTGGGTTCCAAAAATGTGTTCTATCTGCTTTTTAACACTGAAGTACTGTAATGTTTTCCTACGACAAACTGCGATCAAGAGGGGTGTCACATATGTACATAAGTATGCAACGTACGTAAAAATATAAAGAATGTTTTACTACCGTGGTAGAAGAAACTCACAAATAGAAACTGAAATGTTATTTTAAATATGTATATATATATATATTTAAAATAACTGGATTATGGCTGAAGTAATGATTTTTTTTGTGTGCTGCCATGTAAACAAAAGGTCGACTAACTCTATTAATTATAATTCATATGAGACAGAAGTTTACATAAATGGAAAGATATATTATGTTATAAGAAGGTGACTGATAACTTTTTAAATAGTTATCACGAAAATTACATTGTGATGTGACATGTTTATCTCTTGTTCCTACCCCGTCAGTTTTAATTTCATATCTGAGCAAGTCTATTTCTTTTTCCTGGTCCCAAGGTAAGTAATTTGGAAGCATTTTTTTAGTTTTATTACGAGAAACTGTAGGTCTCGTCCTTAAATAGAAGGTAACCAAAACGATTTTGCTGTTTTTGACGTCCCATTAATCATGCGTCACAGAGAGGAAACGAAATGACGCACGTGCCTGCCAAGCGATCGGGAGTTAGTATGATCATCGACCTCCAACAAAACACGCACGATGCTTACACACAGCAGTGATAGCTCGTCCAGTGTAAAAGAGAAATGGAGGTATGTGATAGGGCAGTCATACAGGTTAAGCAAGTGGGTACCCCATACATTGTCGGCAACCAACAAGGAGGAACGAGTGACGAAATGTTTGTCCTTACTCCCGCGGCACTTGAACACACTCATATTTGATCGCTTGCTCACTGGTGAGGAAAAGTGGGTCCTCTATGACACTGCCAAGCGTTCCAGACATTAGTTGTCGCCACGTGACCCTGCTCACACCTCAAGACCACCTCTGCACCCACGAAAGGTGATGCTCTCTGTATGGTGGACTTGTCGTCAAGTCGTGCATTACGATCTTCTTCCACCTGGTCAGATCACCACTGCTGACATCTGCTCACAGCAGTTGCAAAGGGTGCACCGTGCATTGCAGCAGAAGGATCCGGCATTGGTGAATCGTGAGTGTCTGCTGTTCCTCAAAGACAATGCCAAGCCACATGTGGCAAAGAGGACCCGGGAGACCCTTCAGCAACTTGGCTGGGAGACACTGTGCCATGTACCATATTCACCGGACCGTGCGCCAACAGATTACCATCTGTTTCATTTCTTCAACAACCACCTCCGTGGGAGATCGTTCACCAGTGAGGAACGTACTCACGGAATACTTTGCTTAGAAGATCACCGACTTTTATCACCAGGATATTGTGCAGCTGCAGGAACATTGGCGAAAGGTGTTGGATGCTGATGGAGCTTACTATGAAACCTAAAGGTACGTTCCGTCCACTGTATTGTTCTTTGTTTATCACTGCTCTAGAACGGCAACAGCATTTTTGGCTACCTTGTATTATAATTATTTTTTATGCTCCACAAATTATCTTCTGAAAATCCATTTAACAGAAGAGAGAAATCATTCCCAGTTTGCGGCAGGAAAGCGAGTAATTTCTCAAACACATATTTTATATAAGGAACTTACTTTAAGGTTCAAGTGCGTGCTTTTTAATAATAAATAAAAAGGATAAAAATAAATAAAAGGGCTTTAGGAAGAAAAGTCAACCGAACTTTACCTTAGAATACGCATAGTATTTTGACTCCAAAATTTTCAAGAAAAGAACCTAGGAATACCATGTTACTACGTTCTTCCAATTTCCATAGTGACTGTAATGCAAAGGGATCAAAAAGTGTAATACCAAACAAGTATCAGTGTACGTTTGATATTTAGAGACTAAGGAGGAATATATATATAACAATTTTAAGTATATTTCAGGAGGTAAAGTGCAACATATCTTTCAAAAGCAAATTACCAAATATTATTTATCATTTCTATAGTAAATAGATCTTGAAAATGGGCGAATGCTTAGAATATTTTATCAATTTGTCCTCAATAGCAAACATTACTAATACCACTAACCTTCAGCTAAACATTACTAAGAGCGTATCATTCTATTTTTCAGGTAATGACGTTTATCAATAGAGGAGTTCATCTTTGTATATTGGTCTTCAATTTGAGAATCGTCAACTCTATATTTAAAGGAAATTCTGCTGCCAATGATGTTATCTACACTGCAAGTATTTGCGTACCTCCACTGTTGCCACTAGTTGTATACGACGCCAGACATGTGAGCATTTTAAGTGAGGTTGATGTACCTATTGACAAATCTAATGTTAAAACAATACACAACGAATATTTATTACCTGTTTCAAATCTTAATTCATTATTTACCAATAGCGAGATAGTCTTTGATAATGAAAAGAGCGATGTGTTGATTGTTTATATATCATCTCTAGATATGTTGGACATACTTCTTACAAAGTTCAAAGATTATGCAATCTGGGGTTCACGCACAAGATTTATTGTTGTAATCCCGTCTAATACAAATAAAGGGGATATAGAGGCAATGGCCTCATTATGCTGGACAAGAAACATTCTCAATGCAGTCTTTGTGACTATGAATCAAGAATCGTTACATGTATCACAAAACCCAGATTTATGTACAGTAACAACGTTCAATCCTTTCCTTAAAGGACATTCTAATTACTTAACTGAATTCAGGTATCAAGCTAGCAAGGTATCACACACAAACGGCGAGATTTCAAAATACAAGTTGTTTCCTGACAAACTGAAAAATTTACACGGGTACATGTTAAAGGGATCAGGATTTAATTTCTTACCATACTTTGGGAAGCGAAATATCTCAGGCCGTGTAATATACAGTGGATATGGAGGAAAGTTCATTACAGCAGTTGAAAATCTCGTCAACTTTACTCTGGTTCCCGTTAAATATTACACAGGTGTAAAATTTGGCAAGAAAATGGCAAATGGATCTTTTTCGGGAATGGTCGGTGATGTCAATCAGAAAATTGTCGATATTGGTCTCACGTGTTTAGCAATCTCTAGAGATAGAAGCAAGGCCGGGGATATGACATTTTTTGTTGCTGTTAGCAATTGGGCATTTATGGTAAGAAAGGGCAAACGTTTACCCCGATGGCTGTCCCTTGTGTTGCCTTTTTCGTTAGGAGCATGGTTATCTATCTTGGCTTTGTTAACAATAATGCTCCTAGTTCTCCTAATATTCCAAAGACTCACGAAAACCGAGAAAGGAAGAAAAGGTGTGATGGGTATAATTGTTTACCTTTTGAGAATTCTTCTCCAGATCGATGTAGAACTTCCCATTGGAAATGTAATGAGAATACTATCATTTTTCTGGGTGTATATCTCTCTTTTATACTGCAGCTTATATGAGAGTTCACTTGTAAGTGTACTTACTGTGCCACGTTATTATCCGGATATAAACAGACTCCATGACATGGTACAGAATTTGAAGTACATTCGCAGTGGAGCATCATTAGCTAATATTTTAGCTGCTTCATCTAATCCTGAAGTGCGGGACTTAACCAAAATGCACTTACCAACCTACAACTACAAAGAAGTGATAAGGAATATTGTAGAAGATGGAAACGTTGCTGCCTTATCCACTGAACAGCATTTAAGGTACGTCGCAGTTGATTTAGAATTTTGTAGCCGTTCCAAATTATCCATACACATTATGGAGGAAAATTTAGGCGTAGTGAGTCTTGCATTTGTCTTGCAGAAAGACTCTCCATACCTGTCAAAGATAAATATCCTCATACTTAGGTCACAAGATAGTGGACTTATTAACAAATGGTACGATGAAACTCTTCAGGAATTAAGACACGATGGAATGTGCAGTAACGTGACTGCCATATTAACAAGAGGTGGCACGGTTCAACTGTCTTTAGATCATTTGGAAACATCATTTTTTATACTAATTATAGGATCTTCATTAAGTCTTTTGATCTTTGTCATAGAAGTTCTCGTCCGTAAGATCTTAATTTTAAAACATAACAAAGTTTAAGATTGTAAATATACTCAAAATGTTACAGAAACATCATGCATGGTAGATTGTGCTCCTAAAATACATTTGATGTATTATGGATTCGTGCGGCAGTTATAATTTTAAATCCTCTTCAGTTGGTGCATTTTAGTTTGCGTATATGAAATTATTACCTCGATTAGGATTATATAACATATTGCAGTTTTATTCTCCACAGTGCTTGATCTAACATTGCTACAAGGATATCAATTTGAAAAGAAGCTTATAAGTGTCTGAAACTTTCATGAGAAATGAGCAAGGTACGGTGGACCCCAAGTTAATGAAGATTTAGTGTTTATTAATAGTTTCGTGTTAAGTGTTGGACGAACACGAGAATTGAATTGTTGAATGAAATAAAGGTTCATCGTTGGAACGTTGTATAAGAGGATATTTCTTTTCTAATGTTTAATGTGAAACTTGTTTATAATTTATGAGAGGAGAAAGCACGAACCAGACTAGCAAGTAGCTATTCATAACTTTTGTGTGCAGTATACAGAAAGGGAAGCACTAAGAACAGCCGTTACGTTCTTAAATTTAATCACAATAAGTAAGTTCTGTATTGTGTGTACGCAATTCGTTATTAGAAATCCTCATTTAAAAATGAATAAACTAGTTTTAGTAAGCGTTTGCAGTGGGACCAGATGTGTGAAGTGCTAGAACATAGACCTTTAAAAGGAGATCAAAGTTAAATGGAAAGCAAACAAAAGTTACGTCCTGAAGTAGAAAGAAGTATTTGAATTCTTAAAATAGATACGTATAAACATGTGAAAAGCTTAATAAGACAATTATGTTTTCCTGTGTCTTTGTTTTCCACAGAAAAACAATCAATTTTATGCTCAATTTTTGTGTGTAAATTCGCTGTTATTTAGACACTGTACTGTAGGAACGTACAATTAAATTCTGTCTGATAATTTTAATAGGATTGAACACTGTAAGGGTGATGAAAACCTAATGGAGGGGGAACTGAAGAAATCTATCGCTATAAATGAACCAAGGATTGAGTGATATTTAATCGCTTCTGCTTATAGATAGGATTATTTCAAGGTGACAATTCTAAATGTTTCCTGATATCTATAAATAACGACGAAATCAACAAAAGTAGCATAGAGACACTAACATTCAATCTAATGATCATTTTATGAAAACAATATACTAGTGAAATTGGATTTTGAATATCTAACTCTGTGTTTGTTGTTGTTCAATACGTCTCGTCCTAATTCAGCACATAGCTTGTATTGACACAGCATAGTCTAAACGTTTAATGCAACATATTGTGCTGGCACAAAAGTAAGTAACACAAAGTATGAACAATTTATTGTCCCTCCAAAGTGTAAATAAAATGCACGTGTACAGATACGCCACTGTTCACATACCAGATGCCATCTATCTACTATAATGAGCAACTAAAATGTCGATGCTGTAGTTGCAAAGGTATTGAATGCTTTTGTGGTGTCCTTAAATATGAGTAAGTTACAACGTAACAGTTATTGTTACTACTACACTAACAAATAACTAATGTTATTAATTTTATCTTTTAAACATTATGCGTTTTGGTATAAGAGGTAACTATTGACAACAATATTCTCGTTCACGTGCCCGGAATGAAAGTAGAGGGTCCTACCGCGTGAGCAGCATTGATAACACATTACAGTGGAACTAGCCACTGTATTTAAAGTAAGTTATTAATCTTGTTTATGTTACTGATATATAGACTGCAGGTCAGCCAAGTCAAAAATATACAATCGTAACATCCTTTATATAAATGGATGCAACAAAATTAAGCATGTAGTGCCATAGTAAATATCATAGCTACATGTATACTGTATCAACAATCGGAAGATGAGAAAGCTATCCACAGGAGTTATCAATTCTATTTGGTTTCTTCTTTGAGGAGTGGTCTACATAATACAAATTACCTAATGAATACCAACGGAATGGCAACAGTCTTAGCGGACTGTGACTATAATATTGTTATGACGTCGTCAATATCCTTTAACGATATATAAGAAAGTACAAGGTAATATTGACTGACCAGTTTTGAATATTCATTTTATTGCCATTTAACTTCCAAGATAAGCGTACAAATCTGAAAAGTCATTTAAGGGAATATGTACATTACTTTCCTACTAATGATAACAATGATTTCTATGTATTATCTTCAAAATATCTTGATCTGGAAGATTTAATTCCAAGCATGTTTTGCATGATGTAAGTGAGTAATGTCATGCATCACCGTTTCGTGGTAACTCTGTATGTTACCTCTGGTCTTTATCAAGGCGTAGGTACCAAAGTTTATTTATATCCATATATTTGTGGTGTGTGCAAGTGTGGTGAGTAAATTAAAGTATATCTTATCGGAATAGGAATTAGGATTACCAATGGTTCTAATTGCCTTGAAGTCAAAGCCGTAGATAAGTCTGCAGATATGAATCTTTTACGTTTTCTATTTAATAGGTTTTCTTAGTTAATTAGTGAAGATTCAGAGCGGAAGTGAGAATTGTTCTATCTCCAAATGAAGTCTGATTCACAATTGGAACATTTCTGATATATATATTTCACTATTCTATTGTTTGCGTAATCGTAATTGTGCAGAAGGTTTCCAATAATCATCACATGTTTCTTTATCTGATTATTTGATTATAGTAATACCTTAGGAACTAACGGGGTATCTTACATCATATCTTAAATTAATAAATAACTTTCTTATTTTTGCTTCTTTCATCTGTAATGTAGAATATATTTTTTTCTAAAATCCTCCGACTTTCATCGACTGTTATTGATTCCCTAATTTGTGTTTTACTCCTTCTTTTAATATTTCACTTCCTCTTCTCTTCTATTTTTATTTTGGGTCTTTACTACTTCTTAAACTTCAGTCACACTGAACTCCCCTTTACAAGGCCTCTGTTTCAAAATTGAAAAGTAAAAATGAAGTAACTCCTATCAAAGCATTTTTCGTGGAGACAATTCTAGAATGTGTAGTAAGCCCAAGCCCTAATTTCTTTTATGCGTCTGTCATGAGTTGTTCAAATACAACATTTGTTGGGAAGTCTTTACAGAAGAACTAGAGATAGATTCCTTAAATTGAATGCAATATTCAGATATATTACACATCTATGTAACAGAAGAATAAGGCACATTTACGTGATTCGTGCAGTGTATATAATGTTAACACTCAGAGAGCTTATTGCTCAAAGAACACAAAATTGTTATACGTCTGTAACTAACAGAGAGCTGTAGGAAAGCATCAGGATGCTACTAAAATAAGAGTCGGGGTTGAGTTGAGTTATAGTCACAAATGCACTTAAAAGTGAGTTCAAAGTTAAAGTTTCGTTAATAAGCAGTACTAAATATGTATATATTATGGACTACAAGCAAATGAAAGTACACATTGAACACACAAAGAGCTCTATTCTTTCAGTAGGTTTATATAAGGTTGTATTCACATTAAGACATTTATTTTGTAAAGTATTTGTGCGATTTTTGTGCCATTAGATATTTGTTGTAGTGTATTACTAATATTATATATTTCATGCCATTTTACTATTATCGAATTTGTTTTCTATTGGTAGCTACTATACATTATTCTCATTTTAATTTATATTTTAATTATTTTGTAATTATTGTCACTTCCTCTTATTTTGACATGGGCCAGCTGAACCTCGACAATATCAATTTCAATATAATGGGCTGTAAGCATTCGTTAATAATATGGGTCTCACTAAAGAAACTTTATAACAGAGTCGTGCATGACTAATGCATAGCCTAACTAAAAAAAATCAATCAATTAAGTTACAAATTCCTATTTTCGGATGAAAAATCAGCTCTTATATAAATATATTCAAGTCATATTACCACGTTTTCCAACAATAGAAAAGCACATTGTAATTAGGGTAGGGTAAGTTCTCTCCGAACAAGTAATGTGATTTTATGTAATCTAGATAATAGAAATATGTTCTTTTAGCTTGATTAACAAATTTGTATAACGTTTAGTTTTAGATATGTTGTAACATCAGTAATTTCCACAAATGTTCTTTCTAATAAATGCTTATAAATCATTTGAAAATTTTATCATACATACTTGCACAATAGTCAGTAATTCACTTAGCACTACTTAAATATATTGTTCGTCCATATGAATAAACTTTCTGCTTTCTGTTAGTATCATTTTCTTTAAAATTGCACCACGTCAAGTTATCACATATTTTGAAAAATAATATCAAACTAAAGATTATATAGACTATATGGTATATAACATAGCAAATTTCGAATTTAATATCATTATATTGCTATCTACTAATATGTACCTTACGTTTTACATCATTTAAGGCCTCCGATGTGTTTCATGCATACCGTTATTATTCGAGTATACTCGTATTTGGCGTTTAATATTTTTAAATTCTCAGAGATAATTTCATATCAGGGCAGGATTACATTGAACGTATTTGTATGACCAGTGTGAAACTATAAAATAATAATTGCATCACGTTAAATACATTCAACAACGAATATAGATTTTGCGTTCTAAGGATCATTTACGGATTGAATAAATTTCCGTCATTTATTCCAAAGTTTCCAGTATTGTATGTAGTGCGTGTTACAAGTATATATATTTTTTGTGATATGCTGTTTCAAAATATATAATAGTCTAACGTAGTGCCACTAGGTAAAGATTGAGTTGATATTAAGTTGACAACAATGCGCCACTTATGACGACACAGTGAAGGACTATGGTTGTCCAAAATATTTTAAACTAAGCCGTATAAATTTCATTTTCATTGTTCAATTGACTATAGAGGCCTAAATTAAATATCACAATGTTTTTCGAAATTCGATGTTCCTGTTTTATTGAAAAAAAAATGCCAACGTTATACTGATGTCCATTGATGTATAATTTCCTTGCGTACTTTTAAGCATTTCTTTTTAAGTGAAAACAATATTATATTGCAAAGCGATTTGGTCACTCTGCACGGATATAAATTGAATAGTAAATAATCGATATATCACCCAAGAAATAGACAACATTGGGAACTCAATGAGAGTATGCCGTGTACTTCAGTTGGTGTCGAGGGTTCTGGAATGGCTTCTCCTTGATGGCAGCCTGCGTGGTTGTCACCGGCATAGGAATTAGCGGAATCACCGAAAACAAATCAGAGCTGACAGAGGTGAAAGACTGCTGCTGAAATCAAGATGTACAATGAGCAATAGGCAGAGTGAAGCCCATCCTCATTGGTGACCAGGCCTCTGGCCTTCCTACGCTACTTCCTTTTTCAGGTACCTTCGGACAGATAGATATATAGATATCTCTGCACAATGCAAGAGGAATTGATCACCAAGAACGCAAGCGTTTACCACTTAAAAATCAACAATTGACTCAACGTGAAATCAACAAACTCACTAAAGCAAGAATCAGACATTGCATTAGAAACCCAAACAGGAGCATGGTGAATCTCAACCAAGACGACATTCCTAAGCCCAATTCATTTAATCAATGCAATATTTATGCACAACATGCTAGTGCCATAATTACACCTACCAAAGAATCTCACCCTGATCCAGAAATAAAGACTCCTTGTTTACCAGATCCTTTCACCGTTGAAATCCTTTTAAATATAACCGATATTGATACTGGGAATAAAGAACAAATAGATATGGACACTTATTCATCCCTTGAAACCAAATACCAACTGGACCGATGCAAATACACCTATCATTGTCATCACCTACAATGACAATGACACTGCTTCACTTCCAGCAAATACTAAAAAAAATACAAAACAGCCGTCATCAATCTACATTTATGGTATTAGCAAAAAGTATAATTTCACACTGTCTCTACCCGCAACTTGTAGAGTTAAATTAAAAGTCCAATATAGTAAGGATTATATACGTTTCCTATTAAAAACTCAACAACTCTGCGAAAAGCTTACTGCTTAATGGGGTGGTCCGAATTTTTTCAGATATTGGGATTCTAGTTGTTATCAAAATTTGTGTATCGGTACCAAATAAAGAGATGCCAAATTAAAAAAAAATCGGCCGTTTTGCCCCCCCCCCTCCAAAGAAACAGAAAACAAATCGTGTTTGAGTACCGTGCAAAAGTTATAGAATGTTATGTTTGTTTGCCGAAACACGGCCAGATTAAAAAATATCTAGCCAGGTCCCGGAGTCCGCGAAAATCTTAGTTTGATAACGACCAAAAACGCTTGACGGCCAAGAAGGGTCACATTTGACATGGCTACATTTTGTACCAATGCTCAACTTTTCATAACTACTCCATCGCCCTAAAATGGAAACTGGTATAATAATTTTATTCCTTGTTTTACTAAATGAGCCCTATAGGGTCTAGGGACCCTGTTAAATATTGTTTTAGGACTCATATTTGACACGACTTTATTTGGTAGCAATACACAACTTTTGATGACAACTCGAACTCCAATATCTGAAAAAAAATCGGCCCACCATAATGTACGGGTAGTTGCTTGCATACAATAACTCTCTTTAAATATGAATAGAATATAAAATACATTTTGTTACACTGTCTGTATTTGTATATATTTTCACAGTATGGGATGAGGCTTGGAGCCTGGAGCATGTCCTCGAGTTATCATAGCGAATCACAATGTACAAATAAAAGCAAACACATACCTCTGCCCTTTAATAGAAACAGGTTAATTCCTGAGATTTTGAGCTATAAATAATAGAGTTTTGTGGATGGCAAGTATGATCAAAAATAGATATCTTCCTTGAATAATACCGTAAATAAAAATTAACGTCTTGTATAGGGATGCAAGTATATTTCGGTAAGAATTCATAGTTTTTCAGTTGACAGTAAAGCTGCCTTCGAAACTGTATATTCAAAACTATATTTCAAAATATTGATTTAGTTCGATGTAAGTTTATTAATATTTTATTACAAACTGTACCAAATAAGTACAGTCTATAGGTCCTTAGTTTTAGTTAATCCTTTATGTTTGTCAGGGTGAAGAATAGCAAGCATATCAAAGTGGGAGTGAATGCATAATTAATCCCACCATTTGTCCCGTAAGGCTACAGGAAAACAAAGCAATAGTAAATTGGGATGAATGTGTGAGGACTTAACTCCAATGCTGATCATTACATGTATTATCTGCAGAGTAAAGCATTAAATACTTGCTGTGTGAAAAACGACATTTTAAAAACATGAAAAAGGAACAATGTTTTTTTAAGAAAAGCCTTAAAAAAATATTTTTTTAAACACTACTCATGACACTGTCACATCATTAACCAGGCAGGATCCGACCTATATGCCATCCTTGCAAATATCAATCTGACCGTCACAGCACCAATGGAGCCAACACATATTTCATTTAATGGATCGCAACCAGATGTTTTGGACATTATGATGTTTCGTGCAGATATGTTTTCTGATGGACCACATTCATTAAACCCATTAGACTCAGACCATAACCAGGCTCAATTTGACATTTACCATGTACATACATCGCAACAAGAACATCTACCTTCAGCCTCTACTGACTCCCGAGTAGCACATACGTGTTTTAAACGTTGATAACATCGTTTAATGTCCGCCTTTTGAACGGTTTATTCAACCGAAAAACGATGATGCAAGGCGGATATTAAACGGTTTTATCAACGTTTAAAGTACGTATGTGCTACTGGTGCTGGGACGCTTCAGCAAAAAAAAATATTAAATATTTACTCTTCTAAATATATTAAACAAACCCCACGAGCTTATCAAAAATAAAATGAAAATAATAGAAATTGAAAACTGTGACGACAAAATTAGGTCTCAACTCTCCCAAAGATGAATTTTGGAAACTGTGCCGTTCCCTGACGCACCCACGTAAGCATTCATCTAGACCACTGCGTGACCCACAAGAACTTGTCTATACTATCCCAGACAAAGTTGAACATTTGTTAACATCATGAAGAAACAGTTTATTTTAAATCCCGAATCCTACAATAATGCAACAATTGCTTTAGTAAATACATATCTCCAATTTCTCACTCTCCCAGGTTCTTTTCCACACACACGGATCTAATCACACCTAAACAGATTCAAATAGTCACGAAGAAAATTACCAAAAGAAGAACTGCTGGACTTGATAAAGTACCTAACGCATCATTAAAAAAAGCTTCCCTAAAATTCCTTTTTTTTCTCTACAAAATTTACAAGGCAGTATTACTTATAAGATTCTACCCACTAGTACGGAAAGAATCAATAATTTGTATGCTTCCTAAGGACAACAAGGATACCATCTTTCCACAAAATTTCAGACCAATTATCAATCTATCACACATTAGAAAGCTTTTTGAACGGCTTTTACATCAAAGATTAATCCACTACGTCCAGAATTTAAACATCATTCCTTCTCACAAAGCGGGAGTTCCTCAAGATTCCATTCTCCCTCCCATTCTCTACAATATCTACAGTGCTGACTTACCTACTGCAAATCAGACCAGAACAGTTACATTTGCAACACGTGCTAATTTCGCAACACATAACAATATCAATTACTTACTGATTTGGGTCTAAAGGCATCTAAAGGAAAGGGCTAGGAACTGCCGAATTAAAATTTAGACAGATACATTAGTAGTGGTACATTTCACCCGCAGATATGGAAATCTCCCATCACCACCTGCCCAACAAAATGAACAGTTGACAACACAAATGCAAGCTAAGTACTTGGGAATAATATTACACCTACAGTCAACATATTCAAAACATTACGAGCCATACTATTAGAAATAAAAATTTTCACTCTATCGAATTCTGCGCACTCATCTCCTTTCAATTGAGACAAAATTACACATATACTGAATGATTATAAGACCCCGATGGTATAGGGAATCCCTTCCTGGAGTATTGGAGCTCAGACCCATAAACAAAATCTACAAATAGAGCAGAATAAAGCGGCTAGAATTATCTCAAGGCATTTCAAAGATACAATTATTATACAAATCCATGATCTCGACTTATACACGAAATCATTTCAAAACAAAGGGATAAATTCTAGGCACATATTCAAACAGCACCTGATAAAGAAGAGAATAACATAGGAACCAGCATTGCCCAAAGATTCACCTAGAGAATGCCTGATCTTTTGGAGTAACAAGGATCAACACTCACATTAAGTAACATCTTCAACCCGACCGCGGCAGTTGCGAAAGTTCAAATCACATTCCCAAACTCATTCAGCTATAGGATCTCAACACAAATGAAAGTGAAGAGCCCCAGCTCGGAGGTTTGAAAATAAAATAAATCTGTCTAGACACCTCAAACAACATACCTCTCAAAGCGATTACTTGCGATTGATTGATTCAATTTCTGTTAACGCCCGAAATGAGAAAAAACCTATTATTTCTTCTAACTTGGACCCCAACTAATCAGAAGATTACCGAGGTCATGGAAGAAATGAAAAATCTAGAAACTCGTAGCCTATCGATTAATATAAAGAAAACTGCAATGAAAATATACAGAACGGTTATTCTGCCGGTAATACTTTACGGTTGCGAAAGTTGGAGAACGACACTGGCAGTTCAACATAAGTTACTTGTGTTTGAAAATAATGTTTTGAGCAACGTACAAGGAGACCGGAAACTGGAGGAGATTGCAAAATGTAGAACTCCACAGACATTATGTGAATAATAAAATCGCGAAGACTAAGATGAGCAGCCCATGTAGCTAGGATGGGGGAGAAACGACAATTATGTTCCATCGTGGTTGGTAAGCCAGAGGGAAAGAGATCGTTATGAAGACCGTGACTTCTTTGGGATGACAATATTAGTAGACCTTAGACAGAACCCTCTACGCTTCAGGAATGTTTCACTTTATATAATGTGCTTGATGTCATAAAACAACTTGATGTCATAAAAGAGTTACTGGCATTTGAAACTACTTTTCTGAAATTAGACTCAAAACTTTGAAAGTGATACGGCACTTGTACTACATTTCTCTCTAAAAATGAACGTCTTGTCATTAGAAGGCAGGGAATGGTTCAGCTCTGTCAACCTTTTCACAGTGACATTCCTATATATAACCTTTTTTTTAGAAGTAAACTTTTATCCAAAAGTGTCTGCACACAATTCTGAGTTTACTGTTAATATTTTATTAAAACTGATTGTACTCATTATTGAAAGACTAAGCGAACTTTGGTCTGTAAAAGTTAGTTTCTGTTTTCCTGTACTGAAATTTGAATAATTAATCTAAAACGAAGAATGCGGGAAAACCCACTTGGATTGAGCCTTAACGTTGTAAATGAAATGTGAAGTTTCCCTCAAAGAGCAGAGTAGAGATTCTTATGAGCAAGACGAATATTGATCGTTCTCCTAACAGGCGAAAACGTTGATTGTCCAAATAATAAAGTCATACTCAAAGTACACTCTTGGGTAAGAGTAGATACTATAAAACCCTAAATTAATAAATGTAGTAACAAAATTAAACAAACAACAACAACAAAAGCTAAACTAGATAGAGTCTTTGATAGACATTCCGGCATCAATTACTTGAACACGGGTTCAAACAGTAAGAAAGGCAATAAATTAAAGAAATAGACAATAATAGGGCAATTTCCCTGTCCATGTCAATTAACGATATCGGTTATAATTAAAATATAAAAATATCGTAAGGCCATTTTAAGAAACATATCAATTCATTATCTTCGTGATTACCAGGTGCGTAAATATGAAACCGGAATTTATGTACAAAAAAGACACAGTGATTGGATGACAATGCTAAGATGACAATGCTAAGATACATTTCTGCCATCGTTCCGGCAATGTGTGGATGCCAGACCAAAAAAAAACTGTGTCTCTTGCGCTGCAAACCAGTCATCAATCCATTTTCGTACATTTTCGGTAGATGTGAAGCGCTGGTCAGCAAGTGCGTGTCCCATGGATGCAAATAAGTGAAAATCGGAAGGCGCCAAGCCTGGTGAGTAAGCCACATGCGGAAGAATTTACCAGCTTAACGTCGCAATCGTTTCCTTGACCGGTTTTGCTGTGTGGGAAGGTGCATTATCGTGAAGCACAAACACTTTATGTTGTCTTTGGTCATATTCTGGTCGTTAAGGACGCAGTTGTACGGTAACCACAGTGACAGCTAACGCCGTCTATGCACAAATTCCGGTTTCATATTTACACACCTGGTGTAATTCTTTACCATTCTACCTTGATTACGCTTTATTCCTCCATCTCCAACAATTACACAAACATGAGTAGACCTAGAAAAGGTCGTAAAAAAGGATAAAGCAGTTCTCCTCAAGAAAGAAATAAGGAAGCCGACAATGCGAAAAAGAAATGGCAAAATATCTCAACTTCCAAACCAAACACCTTAGAATCCAAAGAAGAATTACTTAAAGCAAACAAACAGTTAATAGAAAAAACAAAATTTCCTTCTCGCGAGGATGATAGTGATCTTTCCACAATGAGTGAAGAACCTTCTTGAAGCCCTAAAGACACAGTAGAAGAGGAAAATTCAATTTCCTTGCGAGATCCTCAACCACTACTACCGTCAATTAAACAAAGAAATCAACTCTACAAAATTACTGAAGATGGAGAAATTTACACTCGCATTACAAACGTAAAACATGAACTTGCGTAGAACCGAAAACATTATTAGCATTCCTTGCCAGAAAACCTTCGAATGAGGGACATAACATTATACAAGAAGGCAATTATTCAATTAAAATCAAATTTAGGAATAAAAAACAAGCCAGTAATCTTCCCTATATCAGAATTCGGACCTCAGGCCAAAGTTGATGTAAATACATACGAGATAAAAGCTACAACATCAGTAGTAATTCAGTA
>JAGDQP010035067.1:518-19774 GCA_022664845.1 Lepisma saccharinum | reverse complement strand
TTGTAACAGTTAATTCACAAACCTAAACCAGTTTTTCATAGTCAATTCTTAATTTATAATAAAATTTGGAAGTATATTCCAGAGTTTACGAGGCCACTGTTTGTTAAACGTTCTTTGTTAGATTATGTAAATGTGTCAAAAGAAAATTGAATAATAATTAAAATTTATGCTCATGAAACTGTTGCAGGGACACTTTCAAACTAGCTTTGTTTTTAAATTAGTTCTTTTACTTAATTCTAACGATCTGGATAAGTCTAGTTTATGATTAGCATGAAATTACCGATAAAATCCAAAAAAATGCCTCCTAGTAAATTAACGTATCTTATATTTACAGGTGCGTGTATACCGTTATGAATCCCAGCATCAAACTTTATCCTGTTATTGTTTCATATAAACCAAACAAGTGCTTCTTCACTCTGTTTACATCATGGTACGTACTATAAAATAATTTAAAATTACTGTACTTTCCTAGCATTATGAAATATATACACATAAATTATGACAAAAGTTTTTAAATTACACTTTTCTAGATTTTCCCATAACGTAATATTAGTCCGTGATGTTATGAGTAGCAAAAGATACACTTACTCAGGCATATATACAGTGTTTGCCAAAAGTAATAGGACACTTTTTTGCTTTTTTTAAAATCTTCAACTACAGAACATTACACCGGCATATCCAGAGAGTCTCCAAAAGTAATAAGACGGTATACAGTAATAACTTGAATGAATATACTAATAGTTTATAGAAAACAAAAATAGAGCTTGTTTTATATATATACAAAGAATGTCATTACTTTTGTACAATAATATTAATGAATTAAGATATAAATTAATAATTGATAACAGTGCTACATTTACATTGGATTTCCCCCAAACATTACGGTACAAAGTACGCACTAGTACACATCACTTGTTTTAGTATATGATAGGAGCTATACTAGACAATTGTTTAGTGTTTTAAAATAAACATATATTTTGGTATAAAAGCGATAAAATACATCTTATATTTAATGCATAGCCCAAAACACTATATCCTACTGTTAGTCATAATTAAATAATACTAATTACATGTTCTCCAAGCATAGATACACAGTTTTACCAGTGTTCAATGAATAACACAGTACTAATAACTGATAACAAGTTACGTTCGAATTATTATTGTAAATTACTATAAAGTTGTGTTAATTCATTAATGCAATATGTGTGAGTTAACAACTTTGTACACTTAATACCATAATGAGAGTAATGCATTACTGTATTTATTCCTAAATAAAATACAATTACGTTAAATTAGGACACGAACATTCATTGTAAATCAAGAACATGTAATGCAGTATGTACACTATGCAACAATATATATTATTTTATCTTTTATTTGCTTCTATTCTGTGAATATATTTATTCTTCGTAATGCACGCAGCTATCGAACACCTGTCCTTTTTACTATGTGAAGTTATGCACGGAAGTTCGCCAAGAATTATTCTAAAAGAAAATGTTCAAAATATTCAGACAATAGACAACAATTGGAAGAACAGTTTTAATCTGTTACCATGCTTAGTCATTTTACAAACATACCCACAGACAAAACAAAAAAAGATGTAGAAAGAAAAAGAAAATACGACCAAACAACACGACAGTTTAACATAAAATAAGTCTGCAATTGTTTTGCATTTTAGTGTTTCCTTTCTTATTAATTCATTTTGTAGTTTTATTTTCTCCACACCAGATGTCAGGTAGTAGTAATTCAGGGGTTAACGTAAGGATTTTGATCTTTTTCTAATGATATACAGTATCCTCACTCTATCCAGCAGGGAAGAACTAAGATCGAGGATAAATGGGTTTGTAAAGTTGTAACTAACACACAAATTACGTATATGTTTGAATCTCCTTTCTTGTTAGTCTTTTGAACGCAGAGACGAAATTGTATTAGACAATGATGAGATGATCGGAGGCAATTATACATACAGAATAAATATTTTTTGTTAGATGATGTGATTATTCATTTTAGGGTAAAAATATAGATTTTGTTTGAAATACTAGAATGTATCTCGAGACTGTACCACCAATGGATCTTAGAGTATGAGTTTTGGTTAAATAATACCAAACGAACAAAACTCAATATTGGAAAAGTGGTGTATTCACGACCTACCTACCCGAAAGTAGAGTCTAACGAGGTTTTTTTTAGAGTTAGCCACAGTAACACAAGAAAAAGGTACAGAATGTACTGTTGAAGAGAGGAGCGAGCAAATAGAGTGAAAAAACTGTGAAAACAGCAGATAAACATCCAGATTATTCAATGGTGGGGGCCAGCACCATTTCTAGTTGATGGACAATGACATTTTTGTTTTCTTAAAGGAATCATATGCGAAAACGGAATGAAATGCTAAAATATGTACCGTGTCGAGTTAATCGCAAAGAGACAGATCCTTTACATATAGCTTAGCCCTCCCCGTATGGATAGATAAACTATATACCCGAATGAAGAAATCAGTACTGGACATGTTAGATATGCGATCAAGTAAGTTTACGTATAGGGAGAACAATATGATGATGAGAGAGACAGGTCATTTGCAGATGGTTTAACCCCCTCTTTCGTGATATGTATACAACAGAAGGGGAATGGGAATGTCAGAATTAAATTTAAAGTAACATATCGAGGCGTTATTTGTATTCCTAGATTGGAAAGTAGCATAAGATCTGAGTATGGATGTCCCAAACGGGAACGGGGATGATATGAACACAGTAGTATAGTTTAAGAATAGAATCCGAAGCAGTTGTGACTATGCCATTCGTTAGCCTTTTAGCTAACTCCAAATGGAAAAGTAAACATTTGTATCACACAATACAAGTACAAATTCACTTGAGATATACGATTTATGTTAATGAAACAGTATATGTTTTAAAAAAGTGAAGTCCAGTTGAACGATATTGTCTACCATTAGAGACATGGTGCTGGTCACTAGAGCTAATCTCTATTTTGTACTTTAGCAGACCGTTTAATATTTTTGGAAGACGTTCAGTATTGATATGGAGTTAAAGATACTTGTCCATTAGGCATTTGTGGAGCGAGGAATATGACATTGCGTCTGAACTAAACCACAAAATTATATGGAAAACTGGATTTGCCATTAGCCTACAACAGCGTTGTAGTTGTAACATTTAGTCACCTATGGCGCAACAGTACTGAAACTGAATATTACTACTACAATAGTAAATGAAGTACAGAGTTTATGAAATTTTGATTACTACGAAAGTAAGAACATTAGATTTTATAGATAGCTTTATATATATGAGACAATGATACACGACTGTGTATGTCTTCCGCAGAATCACAGCCAGCAACATATACTGTAGGTTAGTCACACTGTGTGAATGTTCGAGTCTTGACGCCAAACTTGCTTGAATAATGTTTGTATACAAAATTGGAACGTAAATTATACACTAATATATCTTGCATGTTTTGACTACATTTACATTGGCTCACTAATGCATTCACATGTCAATGGAATTCTTGGAACAGAACGTAATGGAAACCTTATCATATGCTCCTATATGCCATGAAATCAACGAGAAATTTATAGAGACGAACCCGGACTACGAACATACGCTCCCGCACTTTTACTAAACTTATAAAGAAATTATTACAAGTGCAGAATACGTAGACTAACTGTATGTCATTCTTTGGACAAAAGGATTCTTACACGGTTCATTTTGATGTTGTTTGTAAGGAGTGGAAATAAAAAGTATCTGTTTGATTTAAAAGGAAATTATTTATTGTGCATAATCAACATATATCGAGAGTAGAGCATTCCAACTGCTACACGAAAATATTGTTATTGCACATAAGGGATAAAAACTATTGATCAATAGTTTTTGAGAGTACTAAACACAACTGATAGAAAAAAGTAACGTCATACAAAATATTGTAATTACATACAACAACAAAATATTTAACAAGTCAAGTCATATAAAATATGAAACAATTTTTGGATGACAAACTTCGATTGTACAGAATATTTGTAAGCTACATTGCAACAAAAAAGTGAAGTCATCTAAATTATTGTGATTGCAGTTAGCTGAAACTTAAAAGACAACATGTAAAAAATATTGTTTGTATAATGTTGTCGTCTAACTTTTAGGACACAAGTCATTGTTTTAGTTAATACAAAAGCTTTGTTGTGAATGTTTTTTGTGGAATACAGAAAACATTGAAGTAGTACAAAATAATTTTATTTGTGGTACATTGGAACAAACGATGATCTCATTTAAAATATTGGAGTGAGTCGATACATAAAAGTCAACTCGTATAAAATATTTTTTGTCTAATGAACTAATGTTGTCATCTAATTTTAGGATGCAAGTTTTAATGAAAAGGTAACATAATTGTAGAAATTTCTTGTTAAAGGTTTGGTGGAATACAGAAAACAATGAAGGAGTACAAAGGAGAAATTTTATTTGTGATACTAACACTACAAGATAGTAGTTTACTTGTGCAAAACAGTGAAGACAACTATAACAAAGTATCGAGCAAATCATAGAAAACATTTTGTTGTTGCTAATAGAGTGAAACCTGTTACAGTAAATTAGTTTTGTGATGCACATTGTACTAATGTTACAACTTGCAGGGATACATATGTACTAAGAAACTATTAAACCGTTTGAAAAATCAACTTTGATTCGTGAAGAAAATGCGTGACGTGCTCAAAGAAGTGCTCATCGAGTTTTCTTTTGTTGAATGCAGACAGATGATAACAAAACATCAAAACAAAGAAATAATATTTTAATGTACATTTCTTTAATCAATATTGTACATAATATAGTCATCTAACTTACAGGATACTTGTCATTATAACACAGTATTATACAACTTACTGTTCAAAGTTTGTATGAAAAATTTTGAACATATTCCAACTTTCCTTTAACGAATATCATAGGGTAACGTCCCATACTATACAGTACTAGAAGGATTTAATTTCCGACGCTTAGTCTGCTGCACAACATCATGTCGTTTGGTTTGTGGTTTACATACAATGCAAAATTTGTTTTTGTAAAATATGATTTGCAGTAAAAATTATTTGACTGTCACAATTTTCTGTAACTATATTTTGCATACGCTCAAAGTTTATTATTTTACGTGCTCAATGAGAATAGTAATTCCTCGGATTTTAATCCCCTCATTAATTTTACCTGTAGTTTTCTGCACCTATGATACGCATAATGTTTAGGACCAAGAAATATAAAAATTAGTATTTATCTCCCACCCTTGTTTGATTTCAGTTTTTAACTGTCCTAAGTAATCTCCAATAGGAAGAAAAGTAGTTTCATCTCGCCGTCTAATATAGATAAATCTATCAGTATCACAGTATATCAATATCAACGACATTTAATCTTTCGTATGAATTAAGTCTCGCCCAAGAATAAATGAAAACAGCAGCTACTACATTTGTGAATTTGTTTGGTGTGTTTCGGTTTTTTTCCAAATCGCGATATAAAACAACCAGCTTCTCAGCTACAATAACAACATTTTGCATTCCAAGTGAGATGAATAGCCACTCTCATTAAATTCCAGAGTATTGTGGACAACTTTTGTTTTCGGCAAGTCTGTTTTCCGTCCTCATATCCCGAATAAAGTGTTTAAAAGTATCTTGGAAATCAATCTTAAACCCTCATTTCTCTGAATGTTATCGTGGTCTAGTTCGATTGCCTCAGAAATATACTGCTGTTTTTTCTTCGTCGGTTAGACAGTCATCTGGAAATGCAGAGGCTTCCTGTTTCATTTCCAGAAACGTGTAAATATAAAATTTGAACAGTCCCTCCTTCATCTGCATTTCCCAGGTTTCGTAAGTAATGACATAAACTTTCTATAATGAGGTATGGAGCTCGGATGGGCAAAACACGCCTTTTATTGCACGTTGGTTGTTAATTGATTTTATTTAAATTATCCATACAGATCAAATAACAATTTAGTATGCGCGTTATAAGGCAAAAGAGGAATTGTAAGATTGCTAGGTGGTAAACCCTTACAGTATACAAGACCATGGACTTGACTTGCATCAGGCATGTTATCCCCCTTATGGATTGTTACAGGACCATTAGACATTACCCATGGATATAAACTTGTAAAATCTAGGTGCTCACATACAACTTCGTCTGTACATGCATATAAAGCTTTAAAGTATTCAACAAGTCTGAATTTAAAGCATCCCGAGGCTGTAATGTTTCTTCCACATTATGACAATGATCACGGATGAAATTCTGAATTTCAGTAGACATTTTCACTTGCTTTTGCCTCTCACATTTCCAAATGGAAACTACTTTTACATTGCAACTGTTTCTCAAAAATTCTTCGCATGCTAACGTTGCATCATATCAGCTGTTTAAGCTGCGCCCTTCGTCATCTATTACTTGGTCTCTACATTGGGTTATACAACTGTGGCCATTATAGTAACAACCACAAAATTCGTAAACTGTACGAGTATTTTTATTATATCCATCGATTCTGAAATTTCTGAATTGAGCGTCCTAACCTTTTTACATGTTTGTAACTTAATGGTTTGTTTGAACTCTATATATTGTAGCACTGTTTAGCTACTTTACTTTGATTTTTATCATGTTGGTAACCTAACGGAGGGATAATTGGAATTGTATTTTTCTTAAGATAGCATGACCGAAAGATTTCCATCGCGCATGCAGCAATTGTGGGAATATGCAAAAAACATCCAAACCCTTTTGTCTTAACTTCAACAAGATTAGAAAATCGAATGAGTCTTCGAGTTAAAATACGTACATCGTTTTAACAATAGACTAACCGTTCATGCTGGAAATTAAATGTTATTTTACTTTTGGTACATTTTGCATGCCACTTAGCAATTGCTTCTGCCTCTTTTGGTGATTTGCTTTCAATATCGTACCATTCAAGTTTTGGATACAAAAGTACATAGTTTTGGTATTATAGTATATTAAACAAATGTTGAAAATCACCTTTTTTAAGAGATTCATCTAAGCCAAGGGTAACAGGTAATTGAGCTAATCGAACACCCATAAACAAATATGTATTTCTGAATATGATATTATTTACTGTTAGATGCATAAGTTTATTTCCAAGACTATTAGGCACACATTTTTGACGTTCTAATAATTAACTAGCGAGTAACAAACAAATTATCAAACCTGTGCACATTATGTGAAAGTGCAACAACTTGAGTAAATTTAAGACCTTGTTCGAGTACGTGATTAATGAATGGTTCCAAATTATAAAATACAAAATCCCTATTTCCCATAGAATCACCACAAACACTACATTTGTAACTTTCGTCATTGAGATCTTTGCACTGAAAAAAACGATGAGTGACACACATTAAATTAGGATCATATTATTGTTGTCCTTTTTAATATGCACTCAAAAGCATTGTTTCCAGATCGAACACAATAAAAAGGAAATCCTCAACCCGTTTCGGATTACTTGTTTATTTACACACTCTGCACACAGTTTACAAAAATATTCACCACAAATATGTTTTCCCCTTCTGCTACGATGATCAATTTTGACACCACATTCAGAACAAAGTTGGACATGGTCACATACAGAGTTACTATTTGCATTTCTTAAGTGCTTGTCAAAACATGTCTGATTTACAAAATTACGTTTACACTAATCACTGTAAACTGTCGTTCCATTAGCACTTTTTGAATCAGAATCATACTGTTCACATTGCGTACATATATAATTACATTTGTGATGTCGACGTTTCATATATGGAGTAAGCCAATGATCACCATACCCTTTACTTTCCAAAATGATGTTGTTGTCTTAACGACATAGTAATGATTGTCTTCATACCTAAAAAGATTTTTCTTCGCTGCCAGTCCAGCATAGATTTCTTTCTTCATCCTCGCGTTTGTTGGAGAAACGGTTATAAAAAATAATTTGGTATCTATTCCCCAAATACTTTTGAAACTTGTGTACATCATCTAGACTTCCACCATTTATACTACATACACTTACATTTGCATAATAGTATAATTCTCCTGCGTCACATTTCCACTTTCCCGTATGAGTTTTCATATAGCGTACATTCTCAATATTTTTATGAAATCAAACAAGGGTGGGAAATACGAATTTTAATATATCTTGGTCCTAAACATTATGCGTATCGTGAGGTGCAGAAAACTACAATTAAAATTAATGAGGGAATTAAAACTCCAGGAATTATTCTTTCTCAATGAGCACGTAAAATAATAAACTTTGAGTGTATGTATAATTAGTTACAGAGAATTGTGACAGTCCAATAATTTTTACTCCAAATCATATTTTACGAAAATCTGATTTTTTCTTTCTATGTAAACCACAAACCAAACGACAAGATCTTGTGCAGCAGACTAAGCGTCGGAAATTAAATCCTTCTAGTACTGTATAGTATGGGACGTTACCTTATGGTATTCCTTAAAGGAAAGCTGGAATCTGTTCAAAATTTTTTATACAAACTTTGAACATTAAATTTTTAATACTGTGTTACAATGACAAGTATCCTATAAGATAGATGACCAAATTATGTACAGTATTAAAGAAATGTAAATTAAAATATTATTTCTTTGATTTAATGTTTTATTATCTGTCGGCAAACAACAAAACAAAATACGATGAACACTTTTTTGAGCACATCACACATTTTCTTCACGTATCAAGGTTGATTTTCAAACTTTTTAATAGTTTCTTAGTATATATGTATCCCTGCAAGTTCTGCATCACAAAACTAATTTATTGTAACAATTTTCATTCTATTAGCAACAACAAAAAATACTTCCTATTACTTGCTCAACACTTTGTTATAGTTGTCTTCACTGTTTTTCACAAGTAATATTTATCTTGTAGTGTTAGTATCACAAATAAAATTACTCCTATGTACTCCTTCATTGTTTTCTGTATTCCACCAAAAACACTAACAAAAAGTTCGACAATTATGTTACCTTTTCATTAAAACTTGTATCCTAAAATTAGATGAAAACATTAGTTCATTATACTAAAAATATTTTATACGAGTTGACTTTTGTGTATCAACTCACATCAATCTTTAATATGACTTCATTTTTTGTTGCAATTTACCACAAATAAAATTATTTTGTACTACTTCAATGTTTTCTGTATTCCATCAAACATTCACAACAAAGTTTTTACAATTATGCTAACTAGGAACAAGGACTTGTATAATAAAAGTTAGACGTCAACATTATAAAAACAATATTTTATACAAGTTGATTTTATGTATCAGCTGACTACAATCACAATATTTTAGATGACTTCACTTTTTGTTGCAATGTAGCAGACAAACATTTTATACGATCGAAATTTGTCTTAAAAAAATTACTCCATTATCTTATATGGCTTGACTTGTTAAATAATTTTTGTTGTATGTAATTATAATATTTTGTATGACGTCACTTTTTTCTATCAGTTGTGTTTAGTACTCAGAAAACCTATTGATCAATAGTTTTATCCCTTATGTGTAATAACAATATTTTCGTGTAGCAGTTGGAATGTACTTCTCTGGATATATGTTGATTATGCACAATAAATAATTTATTTTTAAATCAAACTGATGCTTTTTATTTCCATTCCTTACAAACAACATCCAAATGAACAGTGTAAGAATCCTTTTGTCCAAAGAATGACATACAGTTAGTCTACGTATTCTGCACTTGTAATAATTTCTTTATAAGTTTAGTAAAAGTTCGGGAGCGTATGTTCGTTGTCCGGGTTCGTCTCTATAAATTTCTCGTTGATTTCATGGCATATAGGAGCATATGATAAGGTTTCCACTACGTCCTGTTCCAAGGATTCCACTGACATGTGAATGCATTCATGAGTCAATGTGAATGTAGTCATGCATGCAAGATATATTAGTGGATAATTTACGTTCCATCTTAAGAAAATACATAAAGCAAGTAGGTTTGACGTCAAGACTCGAACATTTACACAGGACATCATTGCTAAACTACATCCACGAATCCTCGTTCAACGTCTTTACGTACTTTATTCACCAATCAAAATAAAGAATACACCTTGTTCCTATCAGTCTACAATAATTATCAACTTAATATCAATTAGCAATACTTTATATTCTTGGTAACAATTGACGTCATTCCTAATTATGAATAACCTACAGTATATGTTGCTGGTTGTGATTCTGCCGAAGACATGCACAGTCGTGTATCATTGTCCCATATCTATAAAACTATCTATAAAATATAATGTTCTTACTTTCGTAGTAATCAAAATATAATAAACTCTGTACTTCATTTACTATTGTAGGTGTAATATTCAGTTTCAGTACTGTTGCGCCATTGGTGACTAAAAGTTACAACTACAACGCTTTTGTAGGCTATGACAGATCCATTTTTTCCGTATTATTTTGTGGTTTAGTTCAGACGCAATGTTATATTCCTCACTCCACAAATGCCTAATGGACAAGTATCTTTAATTCCATATCATTACTGAACGTCTTCCAAAAATATTAAACGGTCTGCTAAAGTACAAAATAGAGATTAACTCTAGTGACCAGCACCATGTCTCTAATGGTCGACAATATCGTTCAACTGGACTTCATTTTTTCAAGACATATGCTGTTTCATTAACATAAATCGTATATTTCAAGTGAATTTGTACTTGTATTGTGTGATACAAATGTCTACTTTTCCACTTGGAGTTAGCTAAAAATCTAACGAATGGCAAGGTCACAACTGCTTCCGATTCTATTCTTAATCTATACTACTGTGTTCCTATCATCCCCGTTCCCGTTTGGGACATCCATACTCAGAACTTATGCTACTTTCCAATCTAGGAATACAAATAACGCCTCGATATGTTACTTTAAACCTAACTCTGACATTCCCATTCCCCTTCTGTTGTATACATATCACGAAAGAGGGATCTAAACCATCTGCAAATGACCTGTGTCTCTCATCATCATATTGTTCTCCCTATACGTAAACTTACTTGATCGCTTATCTAACATGTCCAGTACTCATTTCTTCATTCGGGTATATAGTTTATCTAGCCATACGGTGAGGGCTAAGCTATATGTAAAGGATCTGTCTCTTTGCGATTAACTCGACACGGTACATATTTTAGCATTTCATTTCGTTTTCATATCATTCCTCTAAGAAAACAAAAATGTCATTGTCCTTCAACTAGAAATCGTGCTGACCCCACTATTCAATAATCTGGATGCTTATCTGCTGTTTCACAGTTCTTTTACTCTATTTGCTCGCTCCTCTCTTCAACAGTACATTCTGTACCTTTTTCTTGTGTTACTGTGGTTTCCTCTAAAAAAAACCTCGTTAGATTGTAGTGGTCGTGTAGCTAGGTCGAGATTACGCCACTTTTCCAATATTGAGCTATGTTCGTTTGGTATTATTTAACCAAAACTCATACTCTAAGCTCCAATCGTGGTAAAGTCTCGTCATGCATTCTAGTAATTGAAACAAACTCTACATTTTACCCTAAAACGAACAATCGCATCATCTAACAAAATGTATTTATTCTGTATGTATAATTGCCTCCGATCATTTCATCATTGTCTAATACAATTTCGTCTCTGCGTTCAAAAGTCTAACAAGAAAGGAGATGCAAACATATGCGTAATTTGTGTGTTAGTTACAACTTTACAAACCCATTTATCCTCGATCTTAGTTCTTTCCTGCTGGGGAGAGTAAGGATACTGCATATCATTAGAAAAAGATCAAAATCCTTACGTTAACCCCTGAATTACTACTACCTGACATCTGGTGTGGAGAAAATAAAACTACAAAATGAATTAATAAGAAAGGAAACACTAAAATGCAAAACAATTGCAGACTTATTTATATGTTAAACTGTCGTGTTGTTTGGTCGTATTTTCTTTTTCTTTCTACATCTTTTTTTGTTTTGTCTGTGGGTATGTTTGTAAAATGACTAAGCATGGTAACAGATTAAAACTGTTCTTCCAATTGTTGTCTATTGTCTGAATATTTTGAACATTTTCTTTTAGAATAATTCTTGGCGAACTTCCGTGCATAACTTCACATAGTAAAAAGGACAGGTGTTCGATAGCTGCGTGCATTACGAAGAATAAATATATTCACAGAATAGAAGCAAATAAAAGATAAAATAATATATATTGTTGCATAGTGTACATACTGCATTACATGTTCTTGATTTACAATGAATGTTCGTGTCCTAATTTAACGTAATGGTATTTTATTTAGGAATAAATACAGTAATGCATTACTCTCATTATGGTATTAAGTGTACAAAGTTGTTAACTCACACATATTGCATTAATGAATTAACACAACTGTATAGTAATTTACAATAATAATTCGAACGTAACTTGTTATCAGTTATTAGTACTGTGTTATTCATTGAACACTGGTAAAACTGTGTATCTATGCTTGGAGAACATGTAATTAGTATTATTTAATTATGACTAACAGTAGGATATAGTGTTTTGGGCTATGCATTAAATATAAGATATAATTTTATCGCTTTTATACCAAAACTATGTGTTTATTTTAAAACACTAAACAATTGTCTAGTATACCCCCTATCATATACCAAAACAAGGGATGTGTACTAGTGCGTACTTTGTACCGTAACGATTGGGGGAAAATCCAATGTAAATGTAGCACTGTTATCAATTGTTAATTTATTTCATAATTCATTAACATTACTCTACAAAAGTAATGATATTCTTTGTATATATATACAAAAACAAGCACTATTTTTGTTTTCTATAAAATATTAGTATATGCATTCAAGTTATTACTGTATACCGTCCCATTATTTTTGGATACTCTCTGGATATGCCTGTGTAATGTTCTGTAGTTGAGGATTTTAAAAGAGCAAAAATGTGTTTTATTACTATTGGCAAACACTGTATATATGCCTGAGTAAGTGTATATTTTACTACTCATAACATCACGGACTACTGTTACGCTATGAGAAAATCTAGAGAAGTGTAATTTAAAGACTTTTGTCATGATTTATGTGTATATATTTCATAATGCTAGGAAAGTACAGTAATTTTAAATTATTTTATAGTACGTACCATGATGTAAACAGAGTGAAGAAGCACTTGTTTGGTTTATATGAAACAATAACAGGATAAAGTTTGATGCTGGGATTCATAACGGTATACACGCACCTGTAAATATAAGATACGTTAATTTACTATTAGGCATTTTTGGGATTTTATCGGTAATTTCATGCTAATCATAACCTAGACTTATCCAGATCGTTAGAATTAAGTAAAAGAACTAATTTAAAAACAAAGCTAGTTTGAAAGTGTCCCTGCAACAGTTTCATGAGCATAAATTTTAATTATTATTCAATTTTCTTTAGACACATTTACATAATCTAACAAAGAACGTTTAACAAACAGTGGCCTCGTAAACTCTGGAATATACTTCCAAATTTTATTATAAATTAAGAATTGACTATGAAAAACTGGTTTAGGTTTGTGAATTAACTGTTACAAGTTAACGATTAGGTTATAGAAAAAAAACATTATTTGTAGAATAATTATAATTGTAGAACATTGGGAAACATGGGAAAGAATTGTTTCCTCTTCTTTTTTAAGGGCTATAATTATGAAGTTCTACTTCTTATATTGTTCTTCTCCGCTGTTATTTTTCGAACGTTATTATGTTCCAAATTGTCTTCTTGTCTTCCTTCTCCACGATGTCACCCTAAAGTACTTCATTATAGCCACTAAATGGAATCACAATCAGAATAGTCATAACATCAGATTTATCATATTTTCACTGAGTGATCTCCAAATATATAATTTACTTACACCAACATAGATTAAGGGCCCAGTTTTGTTGCGTTTAATCATCAAATACGACATAAAAGTGAATTAAACGTTATCAGATATCGATAAACGAAAACAATAGCGAATCGAAATTGATAAGCGAAAGGTAATTTAGAGTGCAAATAACATGTCAGATCTTGATGTTTTAATATAAACCTATAAATCATTGAAAAGTTGGATGTTATTTAATGATTTCGAAGAAGAGACACTCACTGTATTTAACGATGATGAATTAGTTCAAGGCAGAATAATCATTTGAGTCGAAAGAGCCGTATTTGAAATAGGAGAACAATATTGCTGGTTTAGTGAAATGCAAGCCTTAAAGACATGTGGAGAAATTTCAGTGAATCTTACAGTAAACAAGATGGTTTTATGACGCTGCTCGCAGTAGATTTAGGCCAATTTCAGAGATATTCAGTTGAAAAGAAGGGAGTAATTAACAGAAACAACTTTACCAGGGATTTAAATCATCTACGAAGAGGAAAATATTAATAGAAAATAAAGTTAAGTGATATAAAGATATACATCTACATATAGAAAACATAATAGCAAACTCTGCTCCCTCACCGTATATGCTTAGGGTCGAACATTATTTGCAACTTTTCAACATCCAAAAGAAAGAGCCATACAATATTTGAAGCCTATTGGTCATACGGAGTACAATTGAGGACCCATAATGTAAAGTATTTGGTATTTTTAGCAGGACATTTGGCCCACCATTGAATATATTAGGAAGATCCATGGCCTACGGTTTATTAGTGATCAAGCGAAGGTTTCATACAAAATTTGTAGCAGACTAGTCAAATGATGTGGATTCGTGGGGAGACGATCATACATAGACACAGAAACAGAGTTTGAATGGCCTAATGGAACAACACACAAACCGGTTTGGACACCGAGGTAGGATTTTTAAACGGAACATACGTCAAGCTTAGCTAAACGTGACCAATATGATTTCTGAAAAATGTGAGAAAACAATAATAATTGTACAATTTTCAAATAATATTAAGGAAGTATGTTACACATGTATTGAACAGAGAAAAAGCTACATTTTAAAAATTAACAAAGATGAAATACAAAAGTATTAAAAGTAATAATAAAAATCTGAAGAAAATATTTGCTTATTATTATGCTAGCGGATTTGCTCGTCCGTTAGAGCGGGATGAATAAAATATGTTGGCAACATTAACACTTTTACTACTACTACTACTACTACTACTATGCTACAACAACAACAGCCGGGGTACATTGAATGGAGTGATTCGGAACCCCCGCTTTACCAAAAACTGTAAGTCAAGTACTTAGAAGCTTACCAACTCACTAAAGAACCCACCCGTTTGTGCACTGGGAGTAAAACACGTTGCCAACATTAATAGTTATAATACTACTGTTACTGCAAATACGAATACTGTTGAAACTACTACAACTACTAATAGTGCTGCTACTACTTCTATTATGACTAGTACAACAACAACAACTAGCCGGCCTTGTGGCCTAGCGGTCTGCGGCGGTAGGCCATCGGCTCGAAGGTCCCGGGTTCGAGTCCCGGCAGGGGCATGGGTGTGGATTCTAACAGGAAAAGGCGAATCGTGACGGACTGAAGTCCAAAGTTAATAGACTGGCCCATTTGAAAAAAAAGTTCACCAAAGTTTTTAAAGTTTTAAGAACAACAACTACTACTACAACAGCAACTAAATACTATTACTAATGTTAGTAGTATTAGTTATCCTTTACTATTTTTATACATAAAATTTACGCTACATCAATTAATGAATCTAAATTTGAATAAAAATCTTAAAAATATTTATTCACAAATTTGATTGTTGTTTTAGATTCAACTTTTAAACAATGTATTTTTTCATTGTTATCAATAATGTTATCATTGTTATCAATTACATTTTTAATTAGCTGTGCACACGGTCGTTTCCGGTGAATTAAAATATACCTATATTGGATTCCGAGACTCATTGAACACATATGCAAAATTTGGTGGTGCATTCACTTAAATTATTTATATAGGTTAAATATGTCCGACAAAGGAAAGTCTGGGGTTGTTTGAAACATGATAAACACAGTACTATAAACACGTATTACTAGACAGACGAAGACATACCAATATAATAGACGTTAGGGCGTACAGATTAGCGGAAGGCGACAACGACCATCAATTAGTGATCACAAAAGTGAGAGAAAAGTTGTGCATCGCGAAAAGGGAAAACAAAGGATTAAAACAATGGAAATTCGAATTAAAACTATTAGATAAGCTGAGTGTAATGGCAAATTACCAAATCGAAATCTGAAATAGGTTAGAAATCTTAGCAGACTTAAGTAATAATGAAGATAACATTGGTAATATTAATGAAATTGATGTGAATAAGATGTGGAAGGCAATTCGTGACACTGTGAAGGGCGGAACATAAGAACGTGTAGATGAGTAGAAACGACAGAAAAACAAGTCTTAGTTTGATGATGAAGAAATTAAGCCTCATGATGAACAAAAACAAGCAAGGTAGCGATGGCTATACAATAAGACCGAAGCAAATGCAAACCACTAAAGTAAAGTAAAACATAACGCCATACGCGAGTTTAGAAACATAAAGCGAACATATGTGATGCAGAAAATTCAGGAGATAAAGGAAAGCACTAAGACAAATAACATTAGAGAACTATACAAAGGGGTAAACTCGTTAAGTAAAGATTACCAATCAAGGGTAAGGATGATTAGAAATAAGTGTGGAGATCTTCAGGATGATGCGACAAAAATTATCGATGTATGAAAAAGCTATTTCGACAAACTTCTTAACGTACATAACGGAGAACAAACGGAGGAATTTAAAATCTATATAGCAGAACTGTGAATACTCGAATCTTGCGAGTTGAAGTAGAAATTTCGATAAAGAAATTAAAACATTTTAAATCATCACGGATTGACAACATCCCAGCCGAATTAATTAAAGAGAGAGAAACAGTACTAGCCAGGGAACTATATTAATTGATAAGTGCTGTATGGAGAAAGGAGAAGCTTCCAAAGGAGTGGTAAACCTGGGTAATAATTCCTATTTCCAAAAGGCGATAAATCTGACTGTAATAATTACCCCGCTATCTCTTTACACCCAACATATTACAAAGTGTTGAGTAATATCCTGCTAATACGCCTCAGCGTATACGCAGATGGAGTAATTGGAGATCACCAGGTGTGGAATTAGAAAAAATAAATCTACGTTAAATCATATTCTTGCCTTCAGACAAATATTATTTAAGAAGTGGGAATAGAATGAGACGGTACACCAGCTGTTCATATATTTTAAGAAAGCATATGACTCTATCAAAAGGAAAAAAAAAAACTGTACAATATCCTGGTACAATTTGGAATAAAATAAAATTTGTTCAGTTAGTATTGATGTGTCTCACCTACCCAATAAATAGAATGCATGTAGGTATCAACATGTCAGATAATTTCGAGATTTGCAGAGGATTGAAACAAAGGGATGTCTTGTCACCCCTACCGTTTAACTTTGCGTTATAATATGCGATTCTAAAAATAGAATAGGGCAAGAAGAGACTAACATTGAATGCGTTGAATCAGCAGTTCGTGTACGGTATAAACGGTATAAAGTAACACCGATGTTTAAGTAGAAGCTTGTGATGACATAGGGCTACAGGTGAAGGTCGAGAAAACAAAATACATGATAACAAGCCGAAACACTAGGAATGAAGGAAATATATATAACACTTAAGAATGAGATCATAGAGAAAGTGAATGCATATTAAATACTTGTTAGCATATGTGACGAACAAGAACGAGGTCACGTAATAAATAAAAAGTCACTTAGCATCAGACAACGTATGTTTCTATCAGTTCAGAAACTTCTAACTTCATGGTTAATTTCAAGATAACTGAAATTAAAAATATACAGAACAGTCATTATGCCAGTAATACTTTACGGTTACGAAAGTTGAAGTACGAAGAGATATACTGGCCGAAACGGGACGAGCTGACTGGAGAATGGACTACACTAGATAATGAAGAACTGCTCAGACTGTGTAATTCACCCGACATTATAAGAATAATGAAACCACAAAGGCTAAGATGGGCAGGCCATATAGCTCGGGTGGGTGAAAAACGAAGATTATATTTCATCTTTTTTGTAAGCTGGAGAGAAACAGGGCGTTGGGAAGACCATGATGTCGTTGGGATGACAATATTAGAAGATATCTTCCAGAAGTAGGTATTCAAGATGAAAACTGGTTTGATGTTGCCCAGGATAGAATCCAATGGCGAACGTTTGTTACTGCGGTGATCAACTTGCAAATTTCGTAAGCCATAGAGTTAGTTTTTATCAAACATAACAAATCAAAGTCGCTGTGCTCCTGTAGGGGATTATTCTCATTTGCAAATTAAATAAAGTAAACGAACCAGTTAATCATCACGAATTAACCAGACTATCGATTAAGCAGTTAGTTGAATCATGACAAATCTCCAAAACGGATGATATTTTTGTGAAATCCTTTTATATTCATCAACATAGGCTTCTACACAAACAGTTTCACAGTTTATTTTAGTTTATAGATTAGTTTACTTTCCCTATTATTGTTGATACACATTTCATGTCAAAATCTGAAGTTTAGTAAGCTGTAATAAACGTCTGTATCAAGAACGTTTAGAGTTACTGGTCTCCCACCAGGCGCCTCCCCAGAAGGCGGATAGGGGAATACCGACCAGATATAGTGAATGCCGGAAATATTAAGGGACGGATCAAAACCATTACTGCTGTATGCACCTAGGCTAGGGGAAGATAACCCCGAACAAAAATATTATGGTGAAGGGAAGTAGCTTTACCATTACCACCCTGAGGCTGAAAATGGATGACATTGGCAAGGCCCAGAGAAGGCAACACCGATGTCTTAGTAGAAGCGTACGATGAGATAGGTCTACATATAAAAACAGAGCAAATAAAATACATGATAACAGACCGAAACACAGGGAATAACGGAAATAGGTAAATAATAATTAAGAATGAGAACATAAAGTAAATAAATTTAAAGATTTGGGAGCATACGTAACAAGCAAAAATGGGGTAACGAAATAAATAAAAAGTCACTTAGCATCGTGTAACGCATATTTCTGTTCAGTCCAGAAACTTCAAGGAAGTGAAATTGAAAATATACAGAACAGTTATTCTGCCGGTAATATTTTACGATTGCGAAAGTTGGAGTATGACCCTAGCAGATGAACATAAATTATGTTTGTTAGAAAATAAGGTTTTGATAAAGATATAAGGGCCGAAACTGGACGAGATGACTGGGAAATGAAGGAGACTGTATAAAGAAGAACTTCAAGGACTTTACAACTCACCCGATGTGTAAGAATAATGAAATCGCGACGACTTAGGTGGGCAGGCCA
>JAGDQP010035066.1:2814-19775 GCA_022664845.1 Lepisma saccharinum | reverse complement strand
ACATTAAAACACGGCCTAAGAAAATTCTAAGGATTGTATGACTATGAGATAAAATTGCTTTGCTTTTGACAAGGTTTAATTTATAAAATCCGTGGAAATTGTTGGATTACTGTATTCAGACATGTAGTTATTGTAATCTAGGAGAGGGGGGAGCAGAAATGGAGGAAGCTGTGGTTAAACAAAAAGTACCTGTCACTTTTTTCCGATTATTTCATGGTTAAACTGAAGTATTATAAAGAAATAAAAATGGTCTGATATTTGAGGTATATCAGGCTAATTGTAGGATGGCAACGGACCTAAATTTAAGCAATATAGTATAAGTAAATCAGCAAAAACAGACAGAACTTTTGGAGTTATCCGTTTTGTCCGATTATTCCCCCATTATACTACTGGGTCATCCTCCAATAACACCTGAAATTGCTCGTTTTCGTACTTTTGTGGTCTACCAGAGCGCGCACTGTCTTTCACATTGAAATCACCACTTTTAAATTGTCGAAACCATGTCTCACATGTTCTAATCGATGGAGCGTGTTCACCATATGTTTCTACCAGCACACGATGACTTTCAACAGCCTTTTTCTTTTGATTAAATAAGAAAAGCAATGCGTGCCGCAAATGTTCTTTTTAAGTCACAAACTTTGACATGATCACTGAACGATAAAACAAAGACGCTAGTGTTTGACGGACTCAACTTGTGCGTGTTTGTAGCTTAATGTCAGACGAGCGAAATGACATATGTGTCAAATGCATACTTTTCGCTGGCGCCATCTCTTAGGTAAACCGGAAACTACTTATGCATGCACCTGGTATGATTCATCAACATTTTCCATAGCAGTATAATATTCTTAATCGTTGTTTATCTTGATAGAGAATCAACTGTCTAATTTTGTTGGACTCCTGCCTGCCAGAAATAGTTTGTAATGAAGTTTATAATATATAACTTCCACACTACGAGATAGAGAGAAGTAAATTCAAATTTTTCTTACACCCCCTTGATAATTGCAATACCACCTAAACTAAACATGCTGGGGGAAAGCTGCTTGTAGGCAATAATCCTGTTAACGTTTCGTATATTTTGTTAATATATTTGCTACTGTTACTACAGACAATCTAAGAAGATTGTTCACTTAAGAGGTAGATGTCCCCTAATGCTGATCTCTTAATTGTATTCAAAGTCAAATGGAGGTACATCTGGAATATTTATAACGGTTTCATCAACTACTTAACCCGGCTTTTTCCATTTCTTCAGAGTGAAATGGGCTGAAAACATGCAGGGGTGCTTTGAACGTAAAATGGTCTGAGTTTATTTGTGGGATCAACTAACCTCACTGGAATAATTCAGTCCCAAGGTCGGGAGTTTATATCCGTCCGTTAGTGTGCCTACTGGGAAAGCACGACCAAAGTAGTTACCACATATAAATATGCCATTCAGTTGGTTGAACAGAGTACAGACGTAAAAAAAAACCTACTCGCAAGGGCCATTGCAATTTTGTGAATTCGACGTCTTACCACCATTCATTCGGGCATACAAGAAAAACGGGAAAACTAAGAATTTTATCGAAAAAATCTTAATAGGAACGGAGAGTTCGAAAAGGATTCTTTTGAGCTTCGTTTTCATCCACTGGAGACCCTACCATAACAAAAACATGAAGTAGATAACTGAAAATGCAAAGCACCATTTGGTAAAGTGTCTAAAGAAACCTCGAAAGAGACATTTTGCGAATAATTAAAACCAAAAGTAAAAGCTGACCGCGTAAATAAGACTACGAACCACACGAAATAAATTGTGCAGGTTGTTATGTGCTTTCTACGTCACAAGGAATCATTACGATATTCTAAATTCGATTTTTGTAAATGCCTTTTAGCTAACACGCACACCACTACTTTAAAGAAAACAGAAGATAAGGATTTTGTTTTTCGGAGCACCGTTAATATTGGTGGAGCAAACTGGTTTCAAATTTGAAGAAACGCCTCTCTCGTGCACCAGCAGATTGTAATAAAGACCATTGGACCATGAAAGAATAGGCTTCGTCTCTCGTTTTTTATTTAAGGCAGATTGGGATGGGCTAGAGGAGTAAGGTAGTCGTTGAATGTCTAGTTCTAAGGTACCATAAAACTTGAAGTACAATAAACTTCGATAGACAGAAAATAAGCAAAGAACTACAATATAATAAATTAAAGAAAGCTTTTCTAAGTCATGCTGACTTGTACTTTTGATATTTATTTTTCATAGTATATGTATCAGTATTATCTGTATACAATGGAATTCTATTAAAAATGGAACACCAAGAAGAAGACATCGGATTAATGCAAAATTTGCAGAATATATTGATCAAGGAAAGACAAACAACTGATTTTCCCGACAGCTCGCTGACGCATCAGAGGCGCCGAATATCCCATCTAGCAACGGCCAATCGGAGGGAAGTGAAACAGACATATTGCAGTGGGAGACGACTGTTGTTGTGACGTGAGTGTGTGTACATAGTAGGGCAGGCCGAAAAAATTCTTTCAGATATTGAGGTTAGAGCTGTCATCAAAAGTTGTGCGTTGGTACCAAATAAAGCCATGACAAATATGGCCGTCAGCCGGAAAAATAGATAATTCTTTCCATATTCAATATTATTGGAATAACCAAAATGTGAGTTTATATAATTTGATCCAGGGGGTAGCAAAGATGATTAAAATACTATACAAGGCCACGTGCATCGTGCAAGATGCGAGTGATGTCACAGCCCGACGCAGCACTGCCAGAAGGTTTCCTACTTTGATCACGGAAGAGTTGTAACATATAGCGAGTATGGTGTATGCTTTCACGACATTGGTGGTCGTATTGGACAGACTGCGTCCACAGTACAGCGTATATCAACTCGATGGTTCCACGAAGCCACTACGGAACGACATGCCTGATTGCAACGACTGCCGAATATCACGGGCCGCGAGGACAGACGGATTCTGAGTATTACTGGCGAATCGAACAATTACATTCCGAACACTGGATCACGCACTAGCGGATGTTGCACTGGGCCCAGCGTTCCCACTATCATTTCTATGACGTCTGGCAGAGCGGAGCTTATTTGCATGGAGCCTATTGTTTCGGCTTATGCTGACTGCACTGCATAGGTATGAATGACCACAATGATGTCGAGAACTTCACGCATGGAAAGCCGAGTGGCAGGAAGAGTCCCTCATCATGATGGCCGGATCCGCGTCTGGCAGTACCGTGGCACCGGGTATTTTGGCGTGATATACTATTGGATTTTGTGCCCGTTCACGCCTTCAGCTCATTGATCAACATGTATCTAGCCAATGTGTTGGACCCGGTTATGATCCCTTTAGAGCAGATCCTGCCGGGGACAACATTCCAGCAGGATAATGTGCGCCTATATAGGACACGTGATGTTCTAGCTTCCTGGCAGTACACAATTTTCCCCTGCTTCCTTGGCCGGTGAGTTCACCTTATTTCTTGCCGATTGAACACATTTGGCCCATTATTGCATAACGTCTCTCATGCCAGCAATCTCCCTCAACTACACTTGATGAGCTGTGGCATCGTGTCAAAAACGCATGACTCACAATATTCCAGGAGGACATACAAGTTTTCATCCTTTCTATACCTCGCCGTATTGGAGTCCTAAACGCCCATGGTGGGCCCCCAGTCTACTGTCCTTCGCTAGTTCTGTTCCGTTGTCGCCACGTTGCCACGCATCGTACAGACCGGTAAGTTCAATCATTTGCTACTTGTACCTTACAGTACCAATCTGTCAAATTTGGGGTTGTTGCCTTCCCTCCTTCTTGTTGTTGTATTTTTAATGTTAAGTAGTGTATCTATAATAAAAAGTTATTTCGGGAAAATAAAACAATCATATGAATAGACATTTGTATTTATATATGCCCTTCCAAATTATTACGAATTGTTGAAGCCATCATCCAATAAAGTTTTCTTCATAAATAACTCTCACACTGTAAATCTTAAGCCAGTAGTCGCTAACTATGATTGTAAGATTCACAGTGAGTTTCATGCGTGAGCAACACTCAGAAAGTACTAGTTTCTGTAGCCAATATATCTTAGCTTCATGACATGCTTTAATCAATTTTTGACGGAAGTTTCTTTAATTGCATAGTTTTTCTCTAGTATTGTTACAAAGCACACATATATTTAATTGAATAATTCAATATGTATATTTGGATTTCTCGTACATCATGTATACACTATTAATGAAATATTTTTTTATAAGAAAGTCTAGAAGAGCATCATATCATTTAAAGAAACAAATTGCAAAGCGTCATGGGACATATTGTACATTATTTCCAGTTGTGGTTGTAAATGTATTCTGCACTGGAATGTGTAACGTAGGGTAAGGAGGTACAATTTCGAACGAGTACAATTCTGAACACGCTAAGCTCTTGCGCCATTTGTCGAGTTACAAAAGTTGCCAACACCGAGTGAGGTATATGGCGTCAATAGGTACTTAAGTGCGTGTGTGTTACCCATAGAATTGTGTGTGTAGCTGTTTGGTGAGGCCGTACAGAAATTATTCTTCCAGCAAAGGAATGTATATCGTCCATAGAAAATGTTGTTTTATAAAATCACTCACTGTTTGACGTTGTGTCGTTGTGCTTAATTGCGAAATATTGGTTATTAGTTTACTGTAAAACATTGCATGGTCTTTGGTGGAAGCAAGGAAGGTACACCAAGTGCCATCTATGAGCAACATTTGTAACTGTGTAGTTGTTGTCAAAAGACAGCCAAAGGTACAATTTCGAACACCAATGAGGAACAATTCTGAACACTAAGATGAATGTACATATCAAACAGTTGTGAGCTAGCATTCTCATTGTGCCTTTCCTATTGTGTCATTACAGATGCCACGACGGAAAACTGAAAAGAAGAAGCGTCTCTTATGGGATCCTACTAGTATGGAAACATCAGTGAAGAGCGTAATATCAGGTGATTTGTCGTTGAGAGGAGCATCTGCGTTATATCACATTCCACTGGGCACCCTCCACGACCGCGTAGGCAAGGAAAAGGATAGGCAGGTGGGACTCATTCCACGGGTGACAGGCAAAATTGGACATCCCACTGTATTGTCGGAAGAAATAGAAAAAGCTTTGGTTGACAGATTAGTGTATTTTGAAAATAGAGGATTAGGACTTACACCCGTGCAAGTGAAACGGGCTGCTTTTGATGTGGCTGTGGCTTGTGGAATTCGACACCCATGGAATTCAGATGTGAAGATAGCAGGTGATGATTGGCTCAAAGCCTTTATGAAGAGGCACTCAAACATAGGTTTGAGAAAACCAGAAGGACTATCGAGAGCTAGAGCTGAGGGTATGAATGAACAAGAAGTAAGAAACTACTTTCGCATTTTAAAAAGTGTAATGACTGAGTTTGGCAAGCCTTAATGCTTATACAACGTCGACGAGACAGGAATCCCTTTTAAATAACAGACCCATGAAAATAGTAAGTCAAAGGGGAAGCGTGAAGTCGTGTCACTAACAAATGTTGAGAAAGGGGAAAACGTGACGGTCGTTGCTTCCTCCAATGCTGCTGGCTCGTATATTCCACCGATGATAATTTTCTCATAGCACGCATGTTCTTCAACCTTTAGATAGAACTTTGTTCAAATCTCTGAAGGCACACTACCACAGGAAAGCCACATATTGGCAACATATCCCAACGAGAATCTGTCGAGACTTAGATTTAATCGTCTATTTTGCGAGGCTTGGAATGAGGCAACTTCTGTTGGCTCTGCAACAAAGGGTTTCGCATGTACTGGAATAATGCCATTTTCGAACGCCATTATTCCGAAGGACAAATTTGCTCCTTCCCTCCTCTTCGTATCATCTTCCGCAGAAAACAACCAGTCTAGGAGCAACGTTGAAACTAATGACATCTGTCCGTCAGGAACATCGCACTTAGATGATTCACCGACGCCACAGGAACAAGATAGACCTTCCGTTCTTCCAAATACACTAAATCCCTCAGGTTCTCCAGAAAATGTTATGGTCCGTAGCATTCTCAAAACGCCTGAAAAGAAACCATCGGTACGTAAAAGAAAACTTCTCAGCTCGCTCCATCTTACAAGCAAAGATCATATTGCTGAGGTACAGACTAAGAAAGCATCTGTTGTTAACCGGCCAACTCCAGGAAAGAAGAAGCTTCAAGACACAGCAGGATTGTCGAAAAGAAGAAAGACATTAGCTCCATCAAATGAGGATATATGTGGCTTCTGTCAGTTGGGCTATTACAGTGAAGAATCCCTGGTGAAAGGCGACTGGATACGATGTCAGTCTTGCAACGTGTGGTATCACGAAGTATGTGTAGGTGCACAAGGTAGGAAACAGTTTTTTTTGTGGCAAATGTATGTGATCAAAATTGTACCTACCTGTGTTCAGAATTGTACCTGATGTGGTACATATCTGAACGCTTGTTTCCCAATCGAAAATGTATGCTTATGGACAGTGTAACAATTATTTTTCGTTAATATTTTTGTAACACATCACATGGGCTTGGAACTTTGTTTTTACCAAAAATTGTCATATACTTACGTTTCATTTGCCCACAAAATAAAAAAGTTTCTGAAGTGTTCGAAATTGTACCTCCTTACCCTACCCATTATTTTACTTACATTCACCTACACGCATTACATGTTGTATGATATTAACAGTGATTTCAACATACTAAAGTGCTTCTGTCAGTGACTTCGTGAAACGCTAATGCATTATGTATGTATCTACATCATTCATCCGTTGATAATATCAAACACATATAATGCTGACTAAGAAACAAACACTTTAGATATCATTCAAGATAGAATATCCATTAAAAGCTCTTAATACAATAAAATAACACCTTTCATAACACTATGAAGGCAATATCCGATGCAACTATTGCATAGAATATGTTGGTTAGTTTTTAAAAATATCAGAGGATCCACGTGGAAGATTTCCAACTTGGATGATATATCTAATTGTTATTAACTGTGAGCTTCTAACAAAGATTCGGATATAGTTGATCTTGAAATGGAAACCGGACAACACTAGATTTAGTTGTCCTTAGAGAAGTTTCTAAATAGAACTTAAATTTACTTTAAAACTCTTGGATAGATGTAAGTATTTACATTTTCGTTATAAACTAAAGTGCAAGTCGGTGACTAAAGCACCGTAGTTGATTGTTTAAGGTACCATGTTATGACTCTTTCTTATGATATATGTGTATGTTCACAGTGAGTGTACCGAACAAGCTAAGCTCCTTTAGTAAAACGATGATTTCGCATTAGTAAAATACCGATTTCGAATTAAGGTACTGGTCATCCTGAATGGGTATTTTAGTTTTTGTTTAATTCATCGTTGCTTATTGTTTGATATGCCTTCTTAACTAGGCTCTGACTAACTTCCTCCCCAAATTCTCCTTCTTATCTCATGTCGATCTGAGAAAATGACGATTCAGGGTCTTGAGTTCAATTTCCATAACGGTGGGCGCCGTATAGAAAAGCTCTAATTTCATGTTCAAAAAAAAGAAAAGATAAGAAAAAGATATTAAAAAAACTTTATAAGTAAAGAAAAGTGGACTAAAAAGTAAAAAAAAAAAAATAAAAATAAATTTGTGAATCGGAAAATAAAAGCGTGGGTCCCCTTGATTACTTTATCATAAAATAATAATATCTAAGAGCACCCACAACTTTATTTTTAGATTCATAAATTTATCATTTTTTACTTTTTAGTTCATTTATCTTTGCTTAAAAAGCATGTTTTTTTTAAAAGAAATATATATTTTTAATCTTCTTTAATTAATTTTATGTGTTATTCTTTTTGCCCGGGTTGGAGTTACGGTTTTCCCACCAGGCGCCTCGCCAGGGTGGCGGATAGGGGAATGCCAACCAGATATGGTGGGTACCGGAAATATTCCGGGGCGGACCAAAACCAGTGTTTCTGTCTTGCAGTTAGTAGAGGGATCTACAAAGACTAGGGGAAGATAACCCAGAACAAAATCATCATGGTGAGGGGAAGCAACATCAGCATTACCTATCTGAGGCTGAAGATGAATGACATCGGCAAGGATCAGAGATGAACAGAGGACGACATCTTGAATGTCTACCTTTACTGCAAGGTCGTAGAGCTGACAACTCTACACCGCTTAAATATGTCAAGAAATAGTAACAGATGGTCCATGGATTCTCCTGGCGTAAATATTCCGGAGGTAAACTAGTTCCTCAATCGGATCTCCGGGTGGGGACTGCTTCAGGGGCTCCAAGAACAGGATTAAGAAATACCATAGAACAGGAATGCGGAACGTACGAACATTATAGCAAACGGGCGCTCTTCAGGTGGCCGTACGCGTGATTGAGAAGTACGAGCTACATATATTAGAAATACAAGAATTTCAGTTGGAGGGTCAATATAGCATCCCGCAGGGTGTAACTGCCTAGTTGTTGTTCCATTTTAATTTATGTTCTCCTCCTTTTATTTTTCTTAGTCTACATTTTGTTTCCTTTTTGTGTGTTCTCGTTAGCCATTTTCTACGAGTGGTAAATATAAACGCCAAATTTTGTAAATATTCTAATAATATTGCAACTGATTTCGTCCATACCGGAAAATGTATTAAATCATAGTAAAAAAACGATACAAGTGCTACCAGGACTTTTCAGCGACATTATTTCAAAATTTTCAACACTTTAAATTTAATATTTTGTTTTTGAGATTATTTGTCAGAATGTACAGTATGATCTAAATTTCAGTATGGGGCCGCTATTAAGCAAATTCTTACATTACAAATATCGGATCGTTAGATTTCAATAATCATATGGCAAAGTTTAGTCTCCAGTTTCAATATTCGAAATTCCAGGTTAGCAAGTTAACGGCTACCGCATATTTTCATTACTTAGTCAAATTAGCAACATGTCTGTTCGACCATCTTTGCGTACCGTTTTTAGTGTTAAGAGTAAATTAAATATTATTCAACATAGTTAAATAATCTTGGTTTCAACTATACTTACTATTCTCCGATAAAAAAGAGTCACATCTTATAACCTTATTTTGCATTTTCAAAATTTATTCAAAACGTCTTTTGTATAATGTAGTAATCATCTCTAATGACATCACGCAATTAATAAAGTTAAATTAATTATTTTTGTACAATGTATTTTGGACTATAACTTCTTTCATGTAAGTAATACTTTGACAAAACTTTTCTAAATTAAATTACAATGTTTTAAAAATAATTTGTGAAAATATCAGCAAGATTTATTAATTATTATAAAAATTATGAACAATTATATTTAAAAAAACTGACTTTCAGTTCTGCTTAATTAATTCAATGTATACCAAATAGACAATTCAAATTTGTTTGTTCCTTCAACTCCACAGTAATTCTGTTCAGATTCTTATGAAATTATCATATAAAAAACGTGCATTATGTAAGTTCAGTGCAATAAATTAAAATTCTAAAATTTTTATATTTCTTTGAAAAATCTTGTGTTTATGTTCAGTAAACGTAGTATAAAACCTCTCAGTTAACTAGGTATGATTAGGTACGACTAGGTAACAAATGCCTTAGCATTTGTTAATAATCCTCCTACAGTGTATAGTAATATTTATTATATGAAGTAAGTTATTTAATGTTTGACATGATATTCATTGACATTTAGCTACTAATCGTTACGTAAAGTTGACAGCAATTAATACTAAATAATATCTGTGTTTCGGTAAACCTATCGTTTTGAGTGATGTGATTTTAATTAAAATAGGTTGGTTCATAAATCCGTTGGCCAGTGGTAAAATTCTTTCGCCAGCTGAAATGTAATAACTTGGAAAAGGAATTATATATTAAATTTCTGGTTATTTCATGCTTTAACATATAAAGTAACTCCAGCATGTAATTTGTGAAAATAAATATTATTTGCATTTGTGCGTTATGACACAACGTTTAAATTAAGTTGGGAGCGTCATTCGTTGGTGTTCGTTGGTCTTTATTTCAATAATTGCAATTCCAAACTACAGGTGTAGGCCCTACTAAAGTAAAGGTAAGACATGGTCTTTGGCCACCCTGTAAGCTTCAAATGAGTAAGGACACAGTATGAGTCACATATAAGTTATGCGTATTATCATTTAAGATTATTTCCCAAGTAAAAATTTGCGTTTTCTTTCTTAACCTATCGCTAATCTAAACCAGCTGGTACTTCAAAGTATAAACTAACAATCTAATTAAAAACTAGAAGTGTCGCCTTACAGGTATCTCCTCCCTGAATCTAATTTTTTTACAGCAGTCACAAAAATCTAAAATCCTCTTTCTCAAATATTCCTAAATCTAAAAAACATTTCTGCCCCGCTCGTATGGGGTGTAAAAAATGTTTAAAACTTAAAGTTAGGTTAAATGCGTTGCGTAGGTACTCTAGGCTCCTGGCGACCCTATTTGTCTATGTAATCCTCTTATAAAATCTTAAGTTAGAGGCGTTTCAAGGGTAAGTATACTTTCTACTACGGGGGAACACAGTCTTACGATTAGGCAACAGGATTCCTCACTAAGAACAGTATCCTTCAGGCTGTTCAGAAAATATAGTTCTTAAACAAAAGATTATCGTACGTTACGATACATACTCGATGGGGTAACTCGGTTTTACTAAATGTCTATGCCCCGATAGAGGTGGCTAATGATAACGAAAATGATATGTTCAACGATGAGCTAGAAAGGCTGTTTAACCGAATGCGAAGTATATTTCGAAAATTGTGCTGGGTGATTTCAATGCAAAGGTAGGGAGGGAAGAAAAATATAGAACTACTATAGGCAAATACAGTCTTCACGAAAAGGCCAACAACAATGGAGAAAGACTGATAACTTTCGCGATTTCGAAAAAAAAACTACTGTTAAAGAGCACGTACTTTGAACTCAAAGACATTCACAAATACACATGGGTATCTACGGAATGCAAAACTTTGAACCAAGATCGATCACGTATTAGTAGATAGACGAAGACACACCAACATAATGGATGTTAGGTCATACAGAGCAGCGGAAAGGTAACACCGACCATTAATTAGTTATCCCAAAAGTAAAGGAAAAGTTATGCATCGCGAACAGAGAAAGCAAGGGGTTAAATCAACTGAAATTCAAAGTTAAACTATTAAATAATCAGAGCACAAAAGCATATTATCAACCCGAACTCTCAAATAGGTTCGAAATCCTAGCCGACTCGAGTAATAATAATGAAGATAGTAATAATGAAATTGATGTAAGTAAAATGTGGGAGGCAATTCGTGAAACAGTAAGAGCGCAGCGAAGGAACGTGTAAGTGAGAAGAAACATCAGAGAAACAAACCTTGCTTTGATGAAGAATGCCTTAAGCTTTCTGAAATACTAAAAGACGTCAGGCAACGATGGCTACTTAATAAAAATGAAGCAAAGGATACCAACCACTACAGTAACGCGAAACGAAACGCCACATTCGGGTTCAGAAACAAAAAGCGAGAATATCTGACGCAGAAGATTCAGAAGATAGAGCAAAACGGAAAGACAAATAACATACCAGATCTATACAAGGGGTAATGTCGTTAAATAGGTTACCAGCCGAGGTTAGGAATGGTTAGAAATGAACGTGGAGATCTTCAGGCGGATCCCACTAAAATTGTAGGTGTGTGGAAAAGTTTTTTCGACAAACGTCTTAATATACACAACTGGGAACAAACAGACGAATTTGAAAACCATACCGTAGAAGCGTGGAGTCTCGAACCTAGCAAGATCGAGATCGAAATGTTGGTAAAAAAATTGAAAATTTCAAATCACCAGGAAGAGACCATATTCCTGCCGAATTAATTAAAGCAGGAGAAACGGCACTAATCAAGGAACTACATAAATTGATAAGTGCTATGTGGAGAAAGGAGGAGTTCCCAAAGGAATGGAAAACCTCAATAATAGTTCCGATTTACAAAAAAGGCGATAAATAGGACTATAATAATTACCGTGGAAAACTTCCAACCTGTTACATAGTATTAAATAATATTCTCTTAACACGCCTAAGTGTATACGTAGATGCAATAATTGGATATCACCAATGTGGATTTAGAAAAAAAAGTTCAAATTGGACTAGATTTTCGCCTTGAGACAAATTTTGGAGAAGAAATTGGAATACAATGGGACGGTTTACCAGATGTTCATCGATTTTGAGAAAGCATATGATTCTATCAAAAGGGAAAAGTTATACAGTATCCTGATACGATTTGGAATTCCGAAAAAAAAATGGTTCAAATTGTGAAGAAGATGTGTATCAGCGACCCAATAAGCAGAGTACAGATAGGTAATAATATGTCAGATAATTTCAAGATTCGCAAAGGATTAAAGCAATGCGATATTTTGTCACCACTGCTGTTTAACTTTGCGTAAGAGTATGCGATTTAAAAAATTATAGGGAGCCGAAAGGACTATCATTGAATGATTTTAATCAAGTGCTCGTATATGCGGATGATGTAAGTTTATAGGGGACGATATAGATGCACTACAAAGCAACACCGATGTCTTAGTAGAAGCGTGCGTTGAGATAGGTCTACAGGTAAACATAGATAAATCAAAATACATAATAACGAGCCGAAACACATTGAATGAAGGATATAAAAACATAAGAATTAGGGATGAGGTCATAGAGAAAGTAAACAAATTTAAATACTTGGGAGCATACGTAACAAGCAAAAATGAGGTCACGAAAGAAATAAAAAGTCACTTAGTATCGGGGAATGTATGTTTCTATTCAGTCCAAAAACTTCTAACATCGCGATTAATATTAAGGAAATTGAAATAAAAAATATACAGAACGGTTATTCTGCCTTTAATACTTTACGGTTGCCAGAGTTGGAGTACGACACTAGCAGATTAACATAAATTACGTGTTTCAAAATAATGTTTTGAGAAAGATATACGCGTCGAAATGGATCGAGACGACTGGAGAGTTGAGGAAACTGCATTATGAAGAACTCCACGGACTGTACGATTCACCAGATGTTGTAAAAATAATGAAATCGCGACGACTAAGGAGGGCAGGTCATGTAGCTCTGATGCGGGGAGGGGGACGAAGATTATATTCTATCCTGGTTGGAAGGCGGGATGGAAGTAGACCATTTGGAAGACCGAGACGTCGTTTGGAGGATATTAGAAGAGATCTTCGGGAAGTAGGTTTTCGTGATGAAAACTGGCTTGATATTGTCCAGAATAGAATCCAATCGCGAACGTTTGTTACTGCAGCGATGAACTTGCGAGTTCCATAAGCCATAGAGTTAGTTCGTTAGTTAATTATTCTTTTCGGCTTATTTCGGTGTTTATACTTTTCTGCAGCTAATATTTTGTGGCCGAAATCGAAAGTGTTCTGGAACCAGCGAAACCCAGCCGCAGTGCAGGCTAGTATTTATTTTAGGAGAAAGAAATATGTAATAACAAATTATTAAAATATGTTTTTAAATATAAATATATATTTAGAAATATATAAAAGTAACAATGGAATGTTGTATTGCCACCCAACTTACGTCGCTGTGCAAAATTTCATTATTGTATGACGTCGTTAAATGAGTTAAATTAACGTTGCAAAATTTGTACAAGATGAGACATGATTACAGAGTAAGTTAATAAAAAGCGTGTAATAATCATTTTACAAGGGTTGTCACACTAGACAAACGCTTCTTCCGCCATCCTATCTCGGCTTGAGCCTTAAATGCCTAGAAGCCATATATCTTCAAAATGCGTATGCATGACAACGGGAACAACGAACAAACGTAACACAGTCTTGTGGTAATTTTGAATAAACGTATAGTTCCGGTGTTTTCAAATGTCGGACTCCTGTTTTCTCTGAACTCCACTGTTTGATGTGGATTGAATTTGACTTTATTTAAGGACTTCTAGCATAGACAGCATTTTATACGCTCTCAAGAGTAATGTGTACGTATATTATATGTACATACTTCATTTGATAAAATGAAACAAAAAAGTCATACATGAATTCAAGGTGCATAATTCATGTTTATTTTTATATTTTTTTAATTTGTTCAATACAATTATACGGAGCAAACAATGAATTTTAGTCATCTATGGCTCAGACTGATATAGTTTAATGATGAGCAAAGAAATCGGCCAGGGTCCAAGTTTCAGGTACGACCACGGTATTTGCCTGGAGTAACAGTAAATCCCTGATAAAACCTTTTAGTATGATCTAATATGTTGTTAGTATTGTTTGTAATTTGGAATGGTATTTTGAATATTATTATGTTGAGCATTTTTAATTGTTATGATGCAACTAAATTGTATTCAAAACGTCATGTTTATTGGATATGAACAACTGAATTATTAATAGGTTCTGGCAATTGCATTTCAATGCTATTTTATAGGAGAAACGAATATTAATTTATTGAAAATAATATAATGGATTGTTGTTCAAAAGAAATATTGTAATATTTAATTGTTCTTAAACAATGATTTAATTTAGAATAAGCAGAATATTTGGTTCATTCAGAAAGTTGGAGAAATTAATCTCGAAAGTGATAATTTCACGATGATTTATGTTTCAAAGAACGTAAAGAATGATGCTTGGTTTTCTTTGTAGCTTATCTTAAAAGAACTTGATAGAATAAATCTATTGTCTTTTCGCCTCCGGGATAAAATTAATATTTTATTTCATACTTTCGCGCTTAGTGACGTAAACGAGAGCTTGCAGTGCCTACGTGGTTTTATTACCTTCTCTCATAATATCCTAATCTTGATTGGGGCTTGTATGAAAGTTGTAAGAGTAGTGTCCACTGCTACCACAAGAGGGAGAGTGGGTCAACAAGCAGATTTGGAGCAGTTGAAGCAACTTGTCCCCGAGATTAGTTAGGCGTATGGAGCATCATAGCCTGAAAGAAAATCCTTCACATCCTTAAAGATTCCAATGTTAGATGCACGAATCGAAATCCCTGAGATGTTTACACGAAGACTTATGTTTCTGAGATAGCTGGTGGTTATAAGAGTATCAACGTTAACGTTTGTTTAAAAAGAGTAATAATTAAAATTTTCTATCGAGGAAGAAGTATATTGCAAAGTTATATATTATTAATTATTAGTCTATTATTATACAGGGTGGTAAGGTTACGGACCGACAAACTTCGGGAGGTGATAGTACAGTGAAAAATAAAGAAAAAAAGCCCAGACAACAGGGGGGAAATTCCGAGGCGTTACGGAGCTACAGCCAGCCGAAAGCGTGGGAAAATGAACTTCAGAGCGGATTATTGCAAAGACGAGAAATCGGAGAGTAGGCGGTTGAGAGTAAATTAGAGGAAGTCACACCCGGGCTATCCAAAAATGCATATTGGAAAATCCTACAAGCAGGGCGCAAGGGATTCCCCAAAGGAAGTAGGGGATTCCCAGAAGGTCTTCCAAGTAAAGATGGGTCGAAAGGACCACAAATGGGATGAGTTGTCAACAGGTAACAATAATTCATTGCCGGCACATCGATATCTCAACGAAAATTAATGTTATGACCATTTTTATAAAATAATGCGTGGTTGCATATTGGACAGGGGTGATAATTAAAGACAGTCAACGAGCGTTTGGCTTATTTATTAGCAATGAGAGAGGCTAGGAGTATCCAGTCGGATGCTTGTGAGTACGCATCTCATCAGCTGCAGTGTAGTAAAAAAAGACGTCCTCGTTGGTCGAGTGGTCAGTGCTATCAGGCGTCCGTGATATCACAGCAGTCTGGCACTTAAACCCGCCTGGAAAAGAATCAGGTGTATGATTAAAGCGTAACAGCATGGAAAGGATGGACGGAGAGTATTAGTTAATGAAGAGGCACGTTAGGCTGGTTAGTAGAAAGAACGCAATGTAATACAGCAGCCAAAGAAGGATGACATGGAAGAGAGAAAACAAACACGCCTGTGTACGACACATCAGGTGTCAACCGATGCAAGGCAAAAAGTAAGTTTTCCATACGGTGTCACAAGCTTAAATAATTCAATCTGTCTATTCTACACAAGAAAAAAGGCGTTAACGGGCATGACGAATTCTAGCTGCGTCGTAAACATCCATGAGTAACTTTGTAGCTGGAGTTGTGGCCATTGCCGTCCGCAGCAATGGGAGAATGTAGTGAGTGTATGTAGCAATGTGTAGCTCAGTATGTTGTTGGAAGAAACACTTGGCAATATCATACAAAAAGAAGTTAGGGGTGTTGGAATTCATTAACGATCATAATGACTCGAACTGACCGAGAGGTTAGTGTGTGTACTTCGTGTCCCGGACGAGTTCAACTTCCGTCCGGTTCTCCCGAAAGCAGTTGTTCGGAGCCAACTTGACCACATATTGTAGGTCTCGTCCTTACATGCGCACCAGCTCGTTTATAACTCGTATAACAATTCAACCAAGCACGAGACCTCAGGAGTGAATTGTATTTGGTCTGCTTCGCGTTGGAGCGGATTTCAGGACCTACACAGAAATGTGGATGGGTATACTCAATTCTAGTACATAAACTACGATACATGAATCAATCTAATGCATAATCAGGGGCGAGGAGGGGAGATGAGGGTAGCGACCACAGTCTTTAATTACGGGCTAGGTGATGAGACTATGAATTGGCATTGACACTCCATCACATACAAATAACGTCCTAATGACAAATTCTGCATTTTCAACTATAATCTGACCCTCTCTGTTTAAACACGTGCAACGGACAGAGTTGCAATCCCAGTAAAATCCGCCCTTTTGACCAAAATACCACTGGTGGGTAACACAGGCTAACGAGCGTCAATACTCATACACTGGAGAATACACAATACAGCGTTTGTACAAACTAACACGCAAAACATCCAAAGTCCCATAGTCGAGTTCAGTAGATAATGACCAGAAATATTACAATCACGAATCTAGAAATATTACAATCACGAATCTAGAAATATTACAATCACGAATCTAGAAATATTACAATCACGAATCTAGAAATATTACAATCACGAATCTA
>JAGDQP010035065.1:0-19775 GCA_022664845.1 Lepisma saccharinum | reverse complement strand
TGTGTGTGTTTGTATTAAGTGCCCGTATGCCTGCTGCTTCTCCAAACTAGGATCATTTTACGTACGTCTTTTTATAATTTATGAAAGAATAACACACATAATTACCCACTCACCTACATATACACACAGAGGAAATAATATTACGGCAAAACATCTCTGTTTAGTAAGTTCTCTGAGGTAATGAGAACCCAGAACTACATGATTATCAATCATTCAACGCATTCACTTATGGAACCAGAAAATAAACAGCAAATTAGTCAACATCTCCATGCAGAGGGACGTACCACCAAAGAACATTACATTGCAAGGAGTTTAATTATGCAATATGCGTATTAAGGTATCAGAACGCGTTTTAATATTGGATAGTGAATAGCATTTTGGAAAGCTTTACGTTCAACCTGCTACTTTTATTCATAATATTTCCCTACGAACCTCCTAAACCTTACAGATAGTTTGTGTACTCTTTAATGATGTTGAAGGAATTAAAAAATGCGTATCTCCAGTCAAATAACGTAGCAAAACTCTACTTAATAACTAGTTTGATGACGGGTCCCCTACATAACCACCCTTGTAGAGGCAGAATCGCTACCAAATTTTAAGGCTTGTTGTTAAATCTTGAGTTTCTCCCAGAATCCCACCACAGAAAAGTTCGGATGTTATAATTAATTAGGGAAATGGTTTCTTGTCAACTGAATTTTCAAATGGGATAATGTAAATAGTCACATCCTACCAATACAATGACCTTATAACCAATATATCAGTCTGACTGAAAGTTTTCCTCTTTCACGAGGCGAATGCGACGACAGTTCCCTGACTAAAGCCAGCCGTTACATTCTCCATCACTCATCCGAATATGTTCGCCGAGGAACGTCATCCCTCATACTTGGAACGGGCTTAAGCCATACCTTCCTCTCTGGTACATAAACTTTGAATTAAATTTTAAAAAAATAATCGAAAAGTGAAAAGATACAAACCTTTCTTAAGATGGATAATTTTGACATTGTTGCTGGGTTAACATCTAATGTTACCAATTGTCCTAGAGTTATTAGATATTGCAAAAGATCTTGACGCCTTTTCTTCTCCTTGATTCTGCAAAAATCAGCGCGATTCAAGCCCATCTGAACAGCATCATTGTGATGCAGAGTATTCAAATGTATCACACCACTCGGTGTGACAACCTGTAGAACAAATCATAGCATTAACGATTTATATAAATATAGTATAACTAAAGTAATTTTAAACTCCAATTTTTTTAGATTAATTAATTAATTGCCTCGACTTTTTCTATACATTGATACAAGAACTACAAAAGCATACCTGGAAGTTATAATCAAAATAAAACAATAGTATACGTCCTTTGTGAGAAAACAAGCTAATGTGTCGTAATGATCCCTTTTAAGAGTTTCTTAATGGCTTCTCGGAATCAATCCTCGGAATCTTAATGACTTCCGAGGAGCCATTGAAAAGCTTTTAAGGGATCAATCATTACGACACATTTGCGTGTTTTCCCACACAAGAACGTATACTACTATTTTATTTCGCGTCATAACCTTTGGAAAAATGACTCCTCTTACACATCAATTGATCAGTACTCGAAGCATGATTTACATAATGAACTAAAAAGTAATGGGGAACATGGCTCGTGGTGATGAAATGGAACCCACTCTCACACGTTAACTTTCTAAAATTTGGTAAAGGACTTAAATTGACATACTACAATATTTCTCCCGCAAAATTTCAGCCCGTTGAGCCATAGCTGTTGGACGTATCGGTCTGGACTAGTCCAGAAGTGGGTTAAAAATATAGCTCTCTACAGTAGTTCAATCCGTAAATATTGTCATCCTTCCGTAACATAGTGGCCACGCGACAACGACTCTTGCAATTACCATGAGTCATTATCCTCAAATCTCCACTCTGCTACGAGCACTTTATTATCAAGAAGATTAGAAGAAGTCTCAGGGTCAGTTCTACAATCGACCGCTAAACCTCTAGTCAGCGCTAAGTTGAGACCAAGTCTGATTTTGGCCAATGAAAGTACGCAAAATGAGAGTTGGCCTCAACTTGGCGCTGACTAGAAATTTAGCGGTCGATTGTAGAACTGACCCTCAGTCATCATGCAACCAAACAGAAACGATATCAGAGTATGTTTATGCTCTTTTATAATGGCTTGGAAAAGTTTATGTCTCTGGATATCGTTTCCTCTTGATAAAGATCCCGTTAAATTCAGGCATTTTGGTGGTTTAGTACCTCACGTACTCCTGTAGGTCTACTCAAATAAACCATTTAACCAATCACAGCGCTAGCATTTATCAGTCTTCAAGAAAATAAATAAATGCGCCGAGAGACATCTGTCGCTGACATTCAAAAGCCTGTCCAAGCAAAAAAAAAAAAAAAAGCGTAGGCATGTTATTTCTCTATGATGTTGGATCTGAATTTATTTATGGCCCTTTGGGTCAGGCTGTTTTCCGTCTGACACTATAAATAGACAAGAAACCGTTTCATGGCAAAATTCCACCCTCACAGCATGTCAAGTAGTGAAGAGGTCTCACTAAATGAAGCGAAAAAGTGAACACTGGTTCACAATGTTAATGAAGATATTTCCATCGCTCCACTGCCCGGTTTCAAAGCTTCAAATAACACCGGACTAGTTCATCTTTATTGGAGTTTCTGGCTTGTTTGCAGTGGTTCTGTCGAAATATCTGAACTATGTTTCGGTACACAGTTGTCATAAACAATGTACCATCTGATACTGCTTGAAACTCCTGACTGGTGGCAGCATTTGTTTGTATCAGATTTTACCAGATCTTACATTGCAATGCTCTGCGATATCTTGCGCGTGAAGCGTTCATAAAACTCGTATGAGTACTTTCGGGTAGAAAGAAAAGTGAAAGACCTGACACTCTTTGTCCTTCTCTATGCCCGTATATACATCCTGCCAAGTCATACTAGTTTTAAACGATATACGACTTGTCGGAAGCCATCATTGTAAAAGTCTCCACTGACTTAAGTTCTTCACCTAAAAAATCACTTCCCCGTCATTTGTGCGTTTTCTAAAGCCAAGAGAATGATGGCCTCCGACTAGTCTGGATCGTTGGGATAAATTTCTGATCGCACTAGCGCATACGCAAAATATAAAAAACAAACCACACACTAATAAAAGCATATAAGTATCAATCGTGTATGTCATCTCATTTTATCTAGAAACTTTACGAACCAACTCTCGAACTCTTAATTTGTTCAAATGTTTTTTTTTTTAATATAAAGTGATACTTTATTAAAACGCTTTTATACGTTACTGTATTTATATGTTTAAGAAATGGGCACCACAGAATGAAGTGGAAAATTTACGAACAGAAAACCAGTTAAAAAACAACGAACTAACTTTGTTAAAAAAAAAAACCCTACATATATTAGGTTGGTGCATAAATTCGTAGCGTTTTTTCGCAGTGGCAAAATTTTTGATTTAATATATATTTGAGATGCAAGGAAAATACAAACTAATTAGTAATTATAATCTTCTACATTATCTACGACTGTCTCTCAACGCTGCACTGGGGCCATTTTTCAATCTCATTCCTGTAGAAATCTCCTGGTTTGGAGTGAAAGAAGTCGTCAATCCAAGTTTGAGGAGCATTTTCGTTATAATAGGAGTTCCCTTGAATATTGTTGGATAGAGAACGGAAAAGGTGGAAATCTGAGGGTACAAGGTCGGGAGAATAAGGGGGACGTGGAAGAAGCCCCCACCCAAGGGCTTTCATTATCATGTTGAAGGAACACTTTCCGGTTGTTTTTCTTGAATTGCGGCCGCAAGGCAATAAAACTCAGCAATGATGGTTACATTTCACAGTACACGACGTCACCCTTGCCCCATCGTCATCTGTCGACTCAAACAAACTTTCGCATGGAAGTTGTTTTTGTCAAGGCTCAACCATTTTCTTTCTAATGTTCATAAAGGCACCATTTCTCGTAACCAGTAACAATCCTAGGCAGAAATCGTTCTTGAGCTAACCAATAACAAGAAAACAAGGAAGCACAAATGACCTCCCGCTAATTTCTATTGTTTTCGCTTAGAGCAAGCGCTATCTACACACCCAATTTCTGAACCATTCCCACCGAATGCGAATGACGTACGGTGGTTGACTAGTCAAAGTTCATTACACTTACCAATTCTCTAGTTGACTAACATGAATTATCGAGTTTAAACAGTCCTAAATTTGAATTTTATTAACAGCCTTTAGGCATCTCAGGTTCAGGCTGACATGGATGTTAGAAGGTAGTCGGCTAGGGCCTGGTTTGTACATACCATCCCGGAATTTGCCTGGCGTGAGGAAAAACCTCTTAAACGATTTTCAGCCCGATGATCTTCCTGAGCGTGGACAATTACTCAGGTTAAAGTGGTCCCATTTAAAACGATTCAACCAATTCCTTGCCGTACCTTCACCGATGGCAATCTCCGCGTATACGGCGCGAACGTTTCGAGCCGCCTCCGCTGATTTTGCTCCTCTGTAAAACTTCAAAAAGAGAAGAATACTTCGGAAGCGTTTGTTTTTCCTCCACCTGACACTCGTACCTTCTACAGTTCACAAACACAACAGTATCACTCCAAATGACAAACGAACTTCTAGCAACAACTGCAGTGTTGCCAAGCCAGAAACAAACGCTACAGAATTTATGCATCAACCTAATATATTACAAAAGAAGGGATTAAAAAAGTTAATATGGCAATCAAGAAATAAAAGTTGGAAGAATACGAGCATGAATGTTTTTCTAATTCTAATAATAATAAGAAGAGAAAGAAATAAGAAAAAATGAACTTACGCAGTTTTCATCCATGAAGAACTGTTTCCCTGTGAACAGGTTCCTGTGTAAACTTTTGGCCTTTTCTTTACTGCATTTCATGAAGCGCCAGCGAACCTTGAAGTCTGGAGGATGGAATGCCACTTTCTCTCTTAAGAAAGCGTTCAACCATCGGTTCATTGCTTTGGAACTAGCGAAAAACACGTTCTTTCGAGGGAACTCAGGATTTGGAATCGTTATAACACCATCTGTACCCCAACAAGCTGGTATTAATGTCATACCCTGAACATTAGGAACTAACTGCCCTACTCGAACAGTTTTAATGGGTGCTATTGGTACTTTGAACACAGTGTTTTGACTAGATAGTCTCCTTAATTCATCTGCAATATTGTCACACGGCGTTTCAACATCCAAATCCTCGTCATGTTCCAGTTCTCTTAGTTTCCCAGTTGGATCATTTGAAACATCTTTCAACTGATTCACGGACATTTCAGGGTCTGCTGTTTGAACACACGGATTAGAAAAGACACTCGCATTGGATGACTCATTTTTGTGTTCCTGCAATACTCCTAAGGGCACAGTTTTAGATGAACCATTAATTACACTAACACTACTTTGGTTTAACGTTTCACTTTCTGGTTTTACTGTTTCGGTACCTTCACTATCAGAATTGTTGGACATGACCTCATCACACAACAACGATGGCGCTTTGCTCCTATTAGCAACTGGACTGTCATCCTTTGTAAGATCCACTGTATTTTGTTCACACAACAACGATGGCGCTTTGCTCCTATTAGCAACTGGACTATCATCCTTTGTAAGATCCACTGTACTTTGTTCACAGTCTTTATTTTCATTTGCAATTGTTTCTTTTTCACTAACTATACTGGATATAACATTCGATACACTGCTTCCTTCTTCCACATCACTTTGGGACGACATATCTTTTTTACTATCTACAAGACTAACATCTGAATCTTTACTATTTTCACTCTGGTTTCCGCTGCTGTCACTGTCTCTCTGTCCTTTCTGTTCGCTGTAACTGATGTCGGCTGGGCTCTCTTTTGTTTCTAATTTGTTACATCTTTCATTTTCTTTAGGTTTCGTTTCTTCCTGGGTACTAGAACAGCTCACACTTGCACTATTACTTGAAGAGCTGCACTCCACATTATCTTTTTCCTGCTGTTCGTCGCTAATACTTTTCCTTTTATCAATCAGATCATCCGTCACTACTTCGCTTGTACGTTCATTCAGTGTTTGTTCATCACATCTGACTAAGTTGGAATTTTCTTGGAGAATGTTTTCATTTCTTGTCTTCTGGGTATCACGTTTTTTATTAGAATCCAGATCTGATTTTTCTTTATGAACCACCTCATGTTCTATTGCACTACAGCTGCCTTCTGCCGTATTAGGAGATGAATTTTTAGTATGATCACCCACGTTATATTTACTTTTCTTCACTTTGACCTGACTTGCATTACCTTTATCATCAGTTACTTTCCCCTGACTATCACAGAGATCTTCCTTTTCCAAAATCACTACATCATTGTCATCGCATGAATCACTTTCTGGTGTAGGTTTATCAGCTTTACTTCCAATACTGTCACGACGTAGGATGCTAGTCTTCGTTACACCTCTCATTACGATCTTCTCTCCTTCGCCAGACTGTCTCGTATTCTGAGTTGAACAATTATTTAAAGTTCTCAGAATATCTTTCCGTGATAGAGCAAACTTAACATTACACTCAGTTCCATTTAAATTGAACAGCCTAGCCTCCTCACTAAGGCTGATGGAATTTTCAACAGAAGTATCTTTTCTACGTTTTTCTGAAGCCAACATGTTCACAGCTTTGCCATTTATAATCCTATACATGTCAAGAGCATGATGTTCATTTGGATTATAGGGTCCTATAAAAGCATAATCCTTTATACCTGGTACAACATATATACCATACTTCGGAATATTTGGTTTTTTATCGCTTTTATCCAAAATAACCCTCATTGTTTTTTGCTTCTCTTGTGCAAGTAATATGGCTTGTTTAAGAAGTTCGTATCTAACAGAACAACGTTTCGAATTCACAACTAAAATATCGAACTTTTCTTCCATTTTGAGCAAATACCACTTGGACTTATTTTGAAATTCTTCTAACTTTTGCGTCAGATTATTATTTTCGCCTTTGTCAACGGTTTCTTCGTCTTTAACGCTGTCTTTTCTTTCTTCTTTCTTTTCTTCCATTTCATCATGCTTAACTGAAGAGGAGGAGGAGATAGCAGCATCTTTGGGTGAATTATCAACTTTTAATGTTCCATATATATGCCAGAATCTTCCATCGTGTGATAATATAGCGCATTCTGTATTTTTCGATTTTTCAATCCCTATTTTCTCATTTAAAGGTAGCAAACAAGTAGCAAGTAATTCTGGTAACTTATGCCTTGGTGCGTCTTTAATACTCACACAGTTTGGATAAGGTTTCTTATTGTCTTCCGTAATAAAGATTTTCATTGGCGCTTCAGAAAGTTTAGTACTATTATTTTCGAAAAGCCACAAATGTACCTGAGATTTTTCAAAGAGTGATTTCAGAACATTAATATTCACCAATTGTAATGCGTCCTTTGCTCGCTTAGCGAGGTTAAGAGAATTTTCTGCGTGGTTCACTATAGACTTCATGTCTATGCATCGATGTAGCATTTCTTGCAGCTGCTGTTCGGTTCGTGAAACACTTTGTTCCTGGGTTACCTTCTCTCCATGGCCTTGTCCATGATTTTTTTGTTGAGCAACACTATCCCAGTCGTGAGGAATATTCTTTTCAAACTCTTCAGGTTTCAAGGAAGTAACACTGACAATTTTTCCAAAGTTGGCTGGTGTTTCATCATCTACATTACCGCTTTCAGTATGTCCGCTGAAAGGGTCATATGCATGAGACACTTCGTCCCAACTACGCGGCTCGCTGCTACTTTGTACATTACTGGCAGCATTGTAAACAGCTGAAGAATTTGTATCATTTGCCAATACAAAATACGTATGCAATAACGAAAACTCTGAACTCAAAGGTTCTGCAAATGCTTGAGGCAACCCGTTTCTTCGTAGTTTCTTCATTACTTTATTTGGGTTGCTCAAATTGTACCCTAAATCATACATTTTTGAAGCTAACTTCATTTTCAGTCCACATGGTTTGTACCCAGCTGTTCTGGCACATTTTTCATCAACATCATGATAATACTTCGTCGTAATCTGAGTAGTTCTCTTTACTGCTACATTACGAGATAATCTCTTGACAGTGTTTGAAGAGTCAGAAGATGCCTTTGATTTCCATTTTGCAGAAGCATTTTGTAAACAAGGACAATTTGACTTTAAATGATTCATGCAGTACGTTTTAAATTTAAACTTTGAATCTGAATAAAGTCGGGGCATTTGTACTGAACAAGGTTTCAAATCGAATTTGTCTTTAAATTCCTTATCTAATTCATTGTTTGCAGCAGAAGGCGGTAAAGACGGAATTGTTTTCGCACCCGTAATAGCATCCTTCGTCTCCGGACGTAATCTGATCCCTTCAATGTCCGTAACAACAAGATCACGACCCATGATCATTGCAGAGTCTCTGAATCTTTGTGGCAGTTTTACCTCCCGACGTCTACGTTCACCAACCATCACTACTTCATTGTCGGACCGTATGACCGTTTTCTTGAAGGTCTTTTCTTCTTTCGCCAAGTGTCTAACATTTTCCTCTTCCAAACGAGCAACTGCACCAGCAGACAATAAAGACAGACGACTTGTTCCTGTGGTTTTCTGTTTCCAATCCTCTGTCGAACAAGTACACTCGAACATACATTCTGGTCTTCCGCAGTGCTCAGGTATACGCTCACCTGCTTCTAAACTATCACATACACAGCCAAGTTTACAGAAATCATTGTCACAAGATTCTGAGTTTCCTGATGTCAACTTTGATTTGCCAAGATCAATTAAATTGACTCCAATATTGCTCAATTGCCTGATCATACAAAGTCCCTTCTTTTTCGTACGCTTCTTCCTTCTTCGCTCCTTTGGAACCTCTGTCACCAGTGGCTCGGCCGTTTCGTTCTGGCATACGTAAGAGACCATCTTTTCCACAGTTTCGCTCACTTCGTCATCTATTTCGTTCCACCGTTCAACTTCTTGGGCTACAATCCCATTTTCTTCAGAACTTGAATTTACACTTGCTTCAGAGGTGTGATCCATGCTTGCTTCTTCAGGAGTCTGGTCCATACTTGATTGAGAAGTGTGATCCATACTTGCTTCCGGACTTCGACTCGCATCGGTTTCAGAATCTGTAAGTGGTTGAGAATTCTGAGTCGCATTAACTTCAGAAATGTTATTCACTGGATCACCAGAGTCATTATCATTAACAAGAACTACTGGACTGCTCAATTTGTCAGTTTGAGATTCGATTTCTGATGTATTTGTAGTCATAATATTTACTATACTTTTCTTTCTCTTTACACAACATGGTTTACTCTCCGGTTGCTCATTCTCCTTCTCCGGAAGTGTCGTCATCTGCATCTCTTTGAAGCAAGAATCAGTGCACACATCTGTCTCCAATGCAGGTCTTACTTGACTTGTTTCTAATTGGAGATCACTATCTTCATTCGTACTACCAAGTGACGAACGCGTGGGTTCAATAACAGCTGACGCAGCAAAAAGTGCCCAATTTTCGTCAATCTTTGTTTCAAAAGATTCTGTTAATTTTTTATCCACTATATCGTTTGTATCGTAGTCTAATTTAACTTTTGGTTTTCGACCATTTAAATCCGAAACTGAACTACCGGCGTCTGCGCGTAAATCATCATATTTGTTCCAACTCTGATCAGTCTTTACTGCTTTTTCTTGGATCTTTTCACACTGTTCACTCAAATCTTTGGGTTCCAATTTTATTTCCACACTCCCCTGAGCTTCACTACAGGAACCACCGTCACTGGCTCTTACAAGACACTCCATCTCACTTCGCTCATCATTCCTTACGTTCAGTTTTCCTTCTTCAAGCACATCACTATCTTCAACAAACCCATCTTCAATAAAACTATCATCCAAGTCCAACGGATTCTGCGACATTGCGAACATTTTAGTGCGCCAACCTTTTATTTTCGTTATGTCATTTGTTTTCGTAGGAATAATGGCTGCAAACTGTGGGTCGAACTCATTGCTTGCACTAAAGTCAAGTTCTAAACCTTCGTCACTAAATGTACTACCAGTACTTTTGTGTGTTATCCCCTTATAATCTAATTCCAATTTTGTGTATTCGACCATGTCATGCTCTGTTTCAAAGGCTAAAAATTCAATACCATCTATTGTATCTCTTTCTTCTCGGCCTGTACTAATTTTTACAGGTGCGACGACATGTTCCTCCAATTCAAGACTCAAACCGAAACGCACTGAATTCGCGAAAGTACTCATTGATGACTCACTTTCAGAATCTGAACCTAATCTTCGCAGCATATCGTCTAAAGTGGGAATATCACTTTTTCCAGAAACGGTCGAGTGTTTTACTTGACTTGATTTTGGTCCTCTTCTAATACGAATCTTTTTGGAATCAGCTTTAGTCGCTGTCGCACTGCCTGATGGTGTGCTGGCTGTTTCCTGTGGCGTTTTCGTTTTCGTTTCTTCCTCCAGCAAAGCGATTTCCGCTTCAAGATATTCCCTTGATCTGATGACCCAACTGTCATCCTCAGTGTCGTATATATCATATTTCCTATTCTTCCGAGACCGTCTTTTGGGTCTCTTCTCTTTCTCTTCGCTTACTTCGCTTTCATCGCCGTTGTCCCACAAATCCACTTCTTCTGTTTCACGTTTCCGCCTTTTCCGCCTCACTTTTCCCTGATGCCAAGTATTCTTTTTCACTTTTTGAGATAATTCTATTTCAATATCTTGTGTATCCTCTGAGACACTTTCACTTATGCTTTCATGAAGAACTTTATATAACGAATTAACTTTCTGCCGTTTCTTTGCTAAGAGTTTATTCAACGGCTCGAGATCTCGAGTAGTTTCGAGGTAATCGGATTGCCTACTATTACTTTTTGGCAAAAACTTTGGCGGACTAACATCTTTCTCGTCCTCGCTTTCCGTAAGGTAACGCGAAAGGTCAGGCATATGCTGCTCTACTGTATACTGTTTAATGTCCGTTGACTCATCCCACGGGAAACCTAAAAATACTTCTTCTGAACTACTGTTATCTAGAGGGTCTGTTGTTTCTCGTACGCTTGCTGTATTCAAGATTTCATTTGATTTTGCTTTCGTGTCATCTTCCTGTTTCTTTCTTGGCGATGTTCTTAAAAAACTACCTTCTGGACTACTTTTCGGTGATGGCGTTCTGCAAACACTTTTCCTTTCGTGCTGCTTTGATTTTGGTTTTTCACTCGATAATAAGGACACGCGTGTCACACCACAAGCAACTCTATCTTCTTGGTCTTGTTTACATTTTATCAGGTCTTTCAAACCTATTCGATCTCCATTCAGAAGCCGCGCCTTTTCCTTAAGCCTTGCGCTTCGAACCACAGGAGTAACTTCGTGTAAACTTTCCTTCACACCCTCATGTTCTGGAGTTTCTGTAGTACTTCCGCTCACGAGTTTCTTCTTTCGGCCCGAAGAAGGAGGCGTTTCACAAGAATTATTGCCCATATTCCCGTCCGCACACGTTTCTGCTTCGCTGCTACGAGTTCCCATTATAACACTCACACACTAATATCAACTTAGAACCGTCAGGAATGTAAGGATTACTAATCATTCAGAAAACAAATTGCCACAGGTTTCATTTCGTGTCGAAGCTTCTGTTTCCAACGTTGACTTCCATTTCGAAGTGTATCTTCGCGAAATGATTTCCTATCCTGCCTCGATGATTCAGGTCGGTCATGCGTGGAAACTGAAAAACAGAAGACAAGTATACGTTATTTAACAATAGCACTAGGCATACGTTCTAAACACAAAATAAAATAATAATAATAATATAAAAGTTATAGTTCTTAAGTTCATTCCACCCTCTTATGAGCTCGGAAGAAAGGATCAGTTCTTCACTCAAGGGATAGCTTTGAAAAGCGGAAAGGTCGCAAGGTGCACAAAATTAGCAGTCTTGAGGGGCTACTCACTGACCTCATAACTTACTACGTCAATTGTCAAACCTGAAAAATCCAAGGGTTGTGCTGACGAGAAAAAAACAATACGTACATCACTGTGTCATAGAGGAACGTTACCTCAGTGGTAGTGCCAATCACTTTGGTGTAGTAACTCACGTTCCCGCCTATGAATCTAAACTTTTGGTGGCGACATAGGTTAAAAGCTGCTAACACAAGCTATACTAACGAATCTTCAGTAGAGGTCTTGTCCTGGTCGCTTTCTTTCCTATCACCTTCTCCGGAACGGGCTTAGATCATATATGCCAAGATGACTAAGAAAGCGACTAATTGTCCGTTTTACGATACCTTCACTACAACGCTGGAAAGAGAGCCAAGAGGAAGATGGTGCTGCCACTGTAAACTCTGATGTAGAGCCAGAGCATTACGCACGTTGTGCAGTGTGCTTCCTATGTGTGTGGAATAGGAGGAGCTCGTAACGTAAACGAAAGAAGCCCACTGATTCATCCAAGAGTGCACGAAGGACTACATTCAGTCTTCATGCAAGGGAAGTACTGATCCAGTGGGCACCTGGCGACGCATATTTCAAGAAGAGCATACTGTACAAATTGAGACAGACATTATCGTGTGACGACAATTTATCTCCCCAGAGCCTTGAATCTCCCGTAAGATAAAGATAAGATAAAATTAATTGTATGGGCGGTAACAGCACTATGGCTTACGCCCGTCCCGCTGAATCTCCCGTGTCAATAATCACAGTCACTTTTCCGTCATCAACAGACCCGACTTCCCAGTTTCTACACAAACGCAACTACACAACACTGACTTCGATGTGAATATCCGTGTAGCTGTAGTCCGTACCCTATCCCTCACTACTGAGGATGACTATATAAGTCGAAATATGTCGTGTTAAGTGTGAATTTGTGCTTGTGATTTCCTAAGTACAGAACAATTCCTTTCTTGTCTATTCAAATTTCACCTATTATATTTGCCTATCCGGTCTTTCCTATATGTTCTAGGCATATAATGTGTAAGATGGTAAAATAAGGCACGAAAAAGGTACTTACATGTCAGAATGCAAAGACAGGAGTATATGAACTTCACTACCTCAACGGAAAAGCGGCAATGTTTCGCCGAAGGTGTGGTTACATCATAGGAGAGGACTGGTATTAGGGAGAGGCCATGTTGCCAACTGACGCCAGGTAACAGTGGCCAGACAATGAAGGGGCGAAAATAACTAAAGAGGCTTCCTAAAAAAAAGAGCGAGTAAAGAAGCAGCGGGGAAGGGAATAATAATAACAATAATGAAGATGAAGGGAGAATAATAATATGGAGAATAAAGAAAAATTAAAAGTGAAGAAAATAAAAATAAAATTTCAAGCAATGAAGGGACGCACGGAAGCGCAGAAGAAGAAAAACTGCGCTTCAGAAAGTTACATGCAATAAAGGTCGGGTTCATGGTTAGTGGATATGTACGTCTGCTCCCATCTCTTCCTAACTCTGGCAGGTGAATAAGAATTCAGAATTGTCAGGATGCTGACTCGGAAGGTTCTGTCAAAGGTGTGGCCGTGATGTGAAGTATGTTCAGGTATGGGTATGTTCAGGTATGGGAAAATGAAGTTGTGATTTGGAGGAGTAGCGATAATTGTTGATGTTTCTGTGCATCCTTCTACCATCCCCTCCTTCCTTCAGTCTTTATTTTTATTTTCTTCACTTTGATTTTGTTTTTCTTTATTCTCGATTTTATTTCTTTTTATTATTATTATTTTCTCTTTCCCGCTCTTTCTTCACCTTCTAATTCCTTAAGGAAGCCTATCACCGACTCCTAGTATCCTCAGCACTTCCTTCGCCATTTGGTGTTTTCTCCGAGCACTACCAGAAAGCAGTTGAGAAAATTGTGATGAAAATCAATGTTAATACACCTTCGGTGAAACATTTCGGTATTACCATTGTGTTCAGTGTCTTTGCAATCTGACATGCACCTACTTTTTTCGACCACCATATATAAAGTACATGTAAGAAGAGGCCGGATAGGCAATATAATAGGCGAAATCTGAATAGACATGAAAGAATTATACTTACGTTGTACGTTGTACCATAAGGAACGAGCACAGCTTCACACTTCAAAATGTGACATGGTGAATGCTATCTTTTCTAGTTGCCCTTCAAAATCGCCTCCGAGCTTTGGACGATTACATGTGGTAAGTTTTCGCATGACTATGATGTGCATGTAGGTTGAGTAATTCAAAGTGTGTACCTTGCACTTACATGTTAACAGCTTCAGTTATTGTTTGTGATAATTACATTGACAACAGGTTAGAAGTTTCAAATAAAACTAGATTCTTCTTCAGGAACCATGAGTAAAGAGGAAGAAAGAACAAAATAATATGTACAAAAGAATACACATTCAAACTTGTCTTTTGCATATATCCGTTCCTTCTTCTTTTCATTTTTCTTATGTTTTATATGTGGTTTCTAAAGACGAATCTAGTTGGTTTTGAAACGTCAAACGTGTTGCGACTCTTATTTTCACAAAGAAACAGCTGACACTACTTACACGTAAGTACATACAAGGTACGCACACCTTGAAATTCTTGTAGTTTTACCTTTCTAGGTCCGAGATGAAAACACTTTTAATAGATACTTGCAAATCGTTTGAGAAATCCTGCATCGTCAAATGACTATATTAACGAATAAGAGCGGCAACCGTTCCTCCTATTCTCTCTCCGTTATTGTCAAAGACATAACCATCGCTGATCTGGTAAACAAACTTTAATTTACTCACATTTCAGATACTGGTGAGAAATTCCTATGCTTACAAAAAGAGTGGAATGTTCCGATCTAGTTCAGAGGAGGTTCAATCTATTTAATAATTGTCTGTCAAGCTCCCTTTCACAAAGACCTCGTGTGTGGTAAAATGTACTTACGAAAAAAAAATCCACGCAAGTCCACTGAACAAGCCAAATATATCACAAATTTCTCAATTCTGACGTGGAATTTACGTATGGATATACACGATTCAAATTACTGTAATTGTACATTGGAATAATTGACTGTATTACAGATGGACTTCCACGATATCTACACTGGCAAGTGTCCTTAACTATTTTATTTTGTCATGTTAAATGATGTCAGAAATTACATTACGATTTCAATTTACATTCTTAACGTCTTCGCATAATTTCTGGAACGTCTGCTCTCAAAATACAACAATAGGTGTGATTTTTTATTTATTTTCCCCATGCATACAACTGCAAGGCAGCTAGAAAGAGCACAGAATTCATTACCTACTGGTGCAAAGAATGTAATTGCCTAAAATCAAGTAGTGATAGGCATCACGTGTCAAACAAAATTGTAAAATATTGTTGGTATAAATTATGTCGCGTAGAAGATATGTCGTAATAACACTGATTTGTGAACGTACAGAGTGAACATCGATTAAGCGGAAACGAGTACACGGAAGTTTCTTGGCTAACATTAGTTGGTCAAATAGAATAGATAGAGCAGTGTTTTTCAACCTTTCAATACTCTCGGACCAACAAACTATAGGAAAAAAACTTTCAAGGACCAGGAAGATGCCAACACATCTTCAGATTCCAGTTTGTATTGGAAAGAAAATGTAAACTTTAGTATCAATTTTAAACTGACCAAATCTACAAAATAAGTGTTAATTAGTTAAATTAAATGTATTAATTTCTCGCAGACCAACGGTTGAAAGCCACTGAAAATAGAGAGCGCCATCTATCTTTTCTATTAGAATTTATTGGTCCAGACGAATTTTGTGATTCAGCGTGTTTTAAAATTATACCGACAAACTTCGGGTGCTGATTCCTCACATCAAAACAAGAAGAAATATGTGTAGTTTTGGAGCTACAGGCACTCAAAGTTAAAGAGGCATCGTCACAAATGACGTCAATGCTCCACAGATAATGACATAAGCGGTGTTATCTTAGCAAATCACACTCGAAGTAGTACACGTGATTGGCGAGCGTAGCTTAGAGGGGATTTCTATGCATACGCTATTAAGGGTCAGTTCTACAATCGACTACTAAACTTCTAGTCAGCGCTAAGTTGAGGCCACCTCTCATTTTGCGTACTCTCATTGGCCAAAATCAGACTTGGCCTCAACTTAGCGCTGACTAGAAGTTTAGCTGTCGATTGTAGAACTGACCCTAAACCATTTATTTAACTCTTTGCCAAAACAATTGAATACCTGTGGCGAAAACAGTCCAACCCACAAAATCTTGTTCTTACGAAAACTACGAATAAATATCTAAACCTTACTGCTTCCAAAATGAAACAAGAATATTTTTCAGGTTCATTCAATGTTCCTTTTTATCCCATGAACAAAAAATATAATTGGTTTTGGTATACATACTAATCCTTACTTTTCTTAAGGATATGGTTATGTGGGTTAGACTGTTTTTCGTCGCAGGTATTCAATTCTTGTTGCGAAACCTTTCTATGCGACACTCCCTCATTCACATACATTGCTTAAATAGATGTATCGGGCACTACTCTGAATGTGAGCTGACACCGCTACTTACGTCATTATATGTCAGGCTATGACGTCATTTGTGACCATGCCGCCGTAATTTCGAAACTCCACATATTTCGAAATTTCTTCGAAGGAACTTTCTTCTTGGTTTGATGTGAGGAATCGCCATCCTAAACTTGTTGCTGTAATTTTAAAACACCTGTATAATCTTTTTTTCACAGAGGCCGGAGAAGGCAAAAGATCAATAAAATACTAAGAAAAAGAAACATTAAGAACTACATGCACAGAGAAAGCGTAGTAGTGGCATTTATATTGATTACTGATATACTTTTGCACAATAAAAGTTTCAAACACGATACGAAGTATAACTTATATATATCTATATCTATCTATCTATATATATATATCTTCATGAGATCGACTCTCCTGAGTCGCGCTTTAAATATACTTGGAAAACCGGGGGCCATGTTTTAACTCAGGAACTATTGCTTATCGACTCAGGAGGTTTGTTCTTGTGAAGAATCCTCTTCTGATTGGACAAAAGCTCTTCCCTTTTCCTAAAAATTGATCGACTCAGGAGGGTAGATTTCATGAAGATAGGACCTTAGGGGCTAGTTCCACAAGAAATGCGCTTTAAATACACTTGGAAATCAAATTTTCGAACTAAAGCAAGTAGAATGGCGTTCCACAAGAAATGCGCTAACTAAGCAAGGTTTCAGTTGGATCAGGAGTCAAATTGCTTAATCGACTCAGGAGGGTCGAATATATATATATATATATATATATATAGGGAGGCCACTGTTAAAGGATTATCAAATTCCATGACTTTCCCAGGTGAAAATCTACAGTTTTCCAGATTTTGTACGTGTTCAATTTTTCGTCCAAAGGAAAGACATGACAGATATTTCAAATAAATATGAAACAGAAAATAGACATTTACTCACTTTTAACAAACCCTAAAGTCTCGAAAGTATATTGTTCTCTCAGTTCAGACACAGAAATAAAGTTCTTGTATTCTATTCATATCGAGTCCAATCCACTGATTTTGGACGGGGAGTTAAAGGCAGAAAGACAAGCGTCTGAAACGAATATCTGGATTGTTGGATATAATTTTAGCATTCAAGCAATTAGTATCAGTTTTGCAATTTAAATTTCAATGGTAATCCTTTTATGGGTTTGTTCGAGAAATCCCTTAAGCCTTTCCAACATTCAATGCAAAATCTGAGCATTTCTTCTGCAGCAACATTAATCATCTTCCTGGTTTCACACCCTAAACGAATATTCCTGAACACAATGAAATTTGAACTTTTAGATAAACCAATCGCATGGAACAGACAACTGTTGAAAACATTTTCTTTGACCATAAGTACCATCCATTATTGAACGAAGTTGAATCATGCAGAAACGATATAAGAGAAAGTTGCAAGCAAAATGAATTTAAAACGCCAGCTTAACTATACAAAATTTATCAGAAATACACTTCCATACAATATGCCAACTATTTGATGTTAAAACAATTCTGCCCTACACGTTCTAACGTGTTACATAACATAGGCCTGTGGCAAAATAAACTGGGCTCTTTCAGCAATTCTAGCCTTTTCAATCTACTTTAATTAGTAAAATTTTAATGGAAGTACATCGCAACCCGTGTGAAAAATGAAGTAAGCTGTCAGTTCTTCTAGCAGGAAATCTTGAAACTCACATGTCTATTTTAAAAGCATTAAGCACTGTGTATTATTCACACCCTCTTATATTCCGAAGACGGAATTGGGGGACATAAAACAATTTTCACTACATACTGAGAGATCACATGATCTAGAGATACCAACCTGCCCTCGTAGTTCAATTAACAACTCTCAATCGGAAAATCTTAGATCATAACGCCAGTTAAATGTGACCGCACACAGATTCTTTCAGATGTATTTAAAAAATAAAAACACACATAAATCACTTATCATTTAAAATAGAAACTGCAACTTGCCGTGCTTTTCTAATTATGTTTCTTCCTTACGTATGTGTAAAGCACTACTGGAAGGTTTGCTTTAACAAACATATTGCTGCAAACAGTAAAGCAAGTAATACTCCACAGAGTTGGCAATTCAGAGATGAATTATTCTTTAATTGAAGTTTTTTTTATCCCGATCTCAACTATATTTTTTTTCTGATTTAGAATGGTTTTGTCAAAAACCCTGGGACACAACAAATTTTTGAATTACTAGATTTGAATAACCAAGTAGAGATCATAAAGTAAAGAAAAAATAAAAATAAAAAATAAATAAAATACTTGAAAGAACATACGTAACAAGCCAAAACGAGGTCAGGAAAGAAATAAAAAGTCGCTTAGCATCGGGCAACGCATGTTTCTATTATTCCAGAAACTCCTAACCTCCTCGCGATTAATATTAAGAAAGCTGAAATTGAAAATATACAGAACAGTTATTCTCCCGGTAATACTTTATGGTTGCGAAAGTTGGAATAGGACCTTAACCAATGAACATGAAAATAATCTTTAAAATATATATATATATATATATATATACAGGCCGAAACGGGACAAGATGACTGGAGAATGGAGGATACTACATAATGACAAACTCTACGAGCTGTACAATTCACCCAATTTTATACGAATAATGAAATGGCGACGCCTAAGATGGGCAAGGCCATGTAGCTCGGACGGGGAAAAAACGAAGACTATATTGCATCGCGGTTAGTAAGCAGGGCGGAAAGAGACTGTTGAAAAGACCGAGACGTTGTTAGGGCAACAATATTAGAAGATATATTCGAGAGGTAGGTGTTAGTGATGAAAACTGGTTTGATCTTGTCCAGGATAGAATTATATGGGGAACGTTTGTTACTGTGGCGATGAACTTGTGAGCTTCATAACATAGAGTTAGTTAGATATGGAAGTGTATTGTTTGTGTTTTACAGGTGTATCAGGTCTGATGACGAAATTACATTTCTAGAGTGCTTCTTTAAAAAAAAAAACTTATCTTTTAGGGATACTGTGCGCAAAATTTGCACGGCAGAGAGGAAGAACATTAGCAGCAACTCGAAAGAAGACAATGGCTCCACCGCTTCAATGAAAAGAAATCTACGTCGCGAGACAAGAGCCGTTTGGGATCATCATCAATGAACAACGTCTACACACAACACCGTATAGAATAAGCCAAACGGAAGTACTCGATAATTGTCAACAGATATTAGCTGCTCCTCGTCTACTGCCAATCCCACCTCCACATGCTAGCGTTTTCCTTGAAACGACGACAAGAACCATATGAGCGGACCCACCAATAGACACAAAGAAGGAAAATCTGTCAGAAGCTCGTTCAAAAGCCTCTAAATTACAGGTTCTGGAAGCCGACTGCCACTAGATGAAAAAA
>JAGDQP010035064.1:0-19776 GCA_022664845.1 Lepisma saccharinum | reverse complement strand
AGTAGGTAATGCAAAGAAAGAGGACATTTAATTATAGAACAGTGGGATGGAAACACTGAAACCGGGCCGACGTTGTCTGATACAAACCTGAATGTATGCACGCGCTCATTGCTTTTGCATTGCCACTGCAACAAGATCCGCCTTCAGACAATCGGAAAGCCCAGTGGAGTCTTCAGGCAGCTGTCCGGCAGAAAACCTGAAGAACTCTTTGTCTGAAGGTGTACAGAGCCCCATTTAAAGCAATGCTCCACTATTCTTTCCGATTTCCTTCCTGCAAAAATCCTTCCGACATGTCTGAAGCAAATCGTAGCGTGTATCAGGGGTGTTAATGTGGGTGCAGTTAGCAGACTTTTGCAAGCAGAAGAAGTAAACCAGAGTGGCATTCATCGCAAGTTAGATGTTATGCTTATGCATCAAAAAGATGTGCTAAATCGAAAGGAAGTGTGTGTAATGAAAACAATTACAATCGTGTTCTTAAATTGTCAAGGCCTCCAACCGTATTTCTCCCGCCACTCTAGCCAAACTACGTGCCACCATTAAACAGAAAAAAATAGGACGGTTACGCGCGGTTGTGAAAATTCCTCATGATGGGTACTGCCGTCACACATCACACCAAACAAGTGCGTGGGTGGAAAAGTATCAGTGGGGCGTCGTTCAGCATCCGCCGTATAGTCAAGATCTTCCAACTTTCACAGACTAAACATTCGAAGACCAACACGCATTACAAACCGCTGCTCTGCAGTACTTCACTACTCCTGGACGGGAAGTGGTATCGTGAAGGTATCTTTCAATTCGTGTAGAGCTGAAATAAGTGTTTGAACCTGTACGATGACTGTGTGTGTGTGTGGGGGGGGTACTGTGTTAATGGTTTATGTACCACATTTTGTTGTATACATGACTCGCTAATAATGAGAATATGTACCTTTATTATCGGGCAGTCCTCGTATGTTTTATGTCTTAAACAGGTCTCAAAACGAAAACAGAGTAAACTCATTAATCCAGGCTACCCAACGACAAAAAAAAAAAAAAAAAAAAATTGTATAGCTATACCGCTGTCTAAAACCGTCCTTTTTTCTTCACGCTCGCTTACCGTATTCAATTTCAGTGAGGTTCATTGAACGAAGTGGTTCGGAGTCCACTTACCAAAAACTGAAGTACAGTACCACTACGTTTAGCGTAGGCGCGCACTGGCAATTAAAAAATTGAGCGATAAAAAAAAATCACTTGAGCATTTCAGTTGCTAGAGCGCGCGGAGTTTTAAACTCATGTGTTCTATTTCTGAAAATGACAGTTTAATTACCTCCTCGCGGTCATTTTATAATTACCAGTGAGCGCGCTGTCATATAGAAGTATGTGTTTCATTTTCTCAATTTAAAAAATCACCCAGAAAAATGTTCGCTAGTGCGCCCCTAGACTTCAGTGTGTTAATAAAAATGCAAGACAACCACTCTCTTCCTGTAGTACTCCCGCTAGATGAATGTAATCAATGAATCGCTGGTTCGGTTCCCAATGCTAACACATTCAACGTGGCTATTTGAAAATAAATTCAAACAGTAGGTGTGAGAGTTCGCTCGAAGAAAATGACAAAACCACCTTGCTCAGGCATTGGTTTCCAGGAAGGAAAAATCGTCTTTTAGATAGTTTATTTAGAGTCAAGTCGAGGAGGAGGATGCATGTCCTTGTCCTTTGTGGAGGATGCATGTCATTTGCTAAATACACACTACACAAGAACTTCAATGCCTATCAAATATCATATCATTTGCTGCCCCTTTAACACCTTTACGAGCTACAGTACACCGCAGTGAAGGCCAGCTCTCTCTCTCCCGCTCCATGCCTTGCAGTTACGGTCCAGCAAAACCATTCCCAATCCGAAAATAGAAGTCGTGGTAAAAGGGTCACACATTCAACTAGTACATATGTATTAAGACAAATTAACGGGCAAGCATCGTTTGGTTGTGATACTTTCTCCCGTGAAAGCTGCCCTTGGCAAGCATTCCATAAACCAATAATGCTTGGAAAAGGTATTATACGCCTGGGGCAGAGAAAAGATATTACGTAGCATAGACAAGTAGGTCTGTCCCAACTTTTTTTTTTTAATATATATAAATTTTATGTAACATGAGCAAGTACATTCACTGTCACTTCAATTTATCTGTGCTTTCTTTCAATCCCACGTGCGAGGTTTTCAAGTTGATATATTCCTATGCAGTGGAAAAGTGCATGCATGTATTTTTCTTTTTTTAACTTGAACTTCCATCTTTTTCCTATACAAACCATCACATATACGGTTACGTAAAGATGAACCGGAGAAGTGTCACATGTGATACTAATTATACAACTGACCATCATAACAAGAAGTGAATGCATGATTCTTTATTTACCTTACGGGTATCATTTGCATATGGTTTTATTTCCTGAGCCTTTACACGTAACTCAATTATTTTATTACAAAAAAAAAATGATTTAGTAATACCTTCTTGAGAGACACTACGTAAGCATTAATACTCAATTTTCATTTAAACATGGGAAAGCATAACCCGCCACGACTCTGACGGATGACATCCCTCGGTGAGAACTATATTGTAGGAATAGCTAGTAACCAGAGTATATGTACCGACATTATTCTCCTGATGAAACTGAAGAAAACCATGGGAAACCTGTTAGTATGACCAGCAGCAGGAATCGAACTTGCATGCCTTTGTAATGAAGCTCCGAAATGCGCGATCACAAACGAAATAAATCTGTAAAAAACCTTTTACCAAGAAGAAACTACTGATGAAAAGAGAATTGAGGAAATTAATCTTTTGTGCTAAGTATATAGTAGTCTTGTACTGAGAGCAGACATGGAATCTTCGGAAAAGTAATGAAAGGAACTTTGGAACCATTCTAATGTGCTCATGAGGAACAGTTGACCATAAAAGATACATGGAGGTGTAGTGGCTCAGTGGTAGAGTTCTCACATCTGGTGCTTGGGGTCTCCGCTTCGATCCCAATTCGTAGGCCTTTGTGGTGGACAAACACCGTGCGCGTGAGTTTGCTCGGAGTACTACCGTTTCTCCCACTATCTTTATTCCACCAATTCTCCTAAGACCTCGGGGTGGCCATGGTGACAGCGCTCGCTTTCTTTGCGCGTGGTCACGAGTTCAACTCCTGCTGGGGTCAATTGAACGCAGTGGTTCGGAAACCACTTTACCAAAAATTGTAGTTTCCGTCCTTAAAAGTACTCAAAGTACACATATTTAGGACGTGAATAATTCAATCAATCCACTAATTCTCCCATCATAATCCATTCGGCTTGAGCCGAAGTGCCTAAAGGTCTTAAAATTAAAAAAGAAGAAAATACAAATTATGATTTTAAACAGAGTTATGGATAGTTAATGAGGAAATTTTGACGAGAGAACTGAGACAATGAAGAAAAGAAAATGGGAGCGCTTACTTGGTATAATAAACGCAAATAAATCTAATCTAATATGATCTATGACACTACGCAGGAACTGCACATAACGAAGAATGCAACTTTCCATACACATAAAAAGTTGATGTTGACGTAACCGGAACTCGAAACCGGATGGATATCTTAGTTGCCGCCTGGACATTCTACCATTGTACAGTACCACCGCGGCACGGCCAACTTTCCTCGTGGCTTAGTTCAACCTACTATTCTGCTGGTGTCGAGTCCAATACATGTGGAGGCTTTGTTGACGCATGGTACCGCAAATCGTAATCGCAACTGCACGATTTGAATTAAAATTTGTCGGCAAGTCTCCGTACGTAGTGGAATAGCTTGATATCGCTCGCACAGAAGTTCGTTTCGTTGAGGAATCAGGACCGTGCCGTGGTGGTACAATGATAGAACGCCCAGCCATCAACTGGAGGATCCGGGTTGGAGTCCCGGCCACGGCAACGACCAATACGTCAAAGTGCCTCACACAAGGTCTTTGTGTAGAGCACATACAACAGTACAAATACAGATAAATCGTCTGCTACGACAAAGAGGAAAACTCCAGAACCTTAACTTACCTTGACGTACCTGCCACTTCCGGCAGAGGAAGAAACTACTGAATGGAACACGGTGTCGAAGAAAAGAACTGCGGAGAATCGGTACGTTGAATATCAAGAGGGTGCTGGAAGTAGAGAAGTTGGAAAACCTGAACGAAGAAATGATGACAATGGATGCAGTAGGACTATGAGAAGTAAGATGAGAAGGGATTTGTGGAATTCGAGATGAAGCGTACAGGGATCGGATAAAAAGCGGAAGATGGAGTATTGTGCTATCCTTGGAAAACGCCTAAAAAGGTCATGAAAACTCAATACACCAATGAGACGCAAAACCGGAATAAAAGCGGAAGACGTGGAGTATGTTTTATTATTACAAAATGACTAAAAAAAAGTCATGAATCAAAATACACCAAGGAGACATACCACGATGACGCTAAAGCTGAATGGAACAAGGACCTGCTTTAAGATCCAAAAGAGGAGGTCGAAATAAACTGCAAAGATCTCAACGTTGATTCACAGACAACACAACGGTGACTAAGTAAAGGGTAAAATGGAAAAACCGTAGGAAAATATGGGTAAAAAAAAAAAGCTATCCCCTGTGCGATGTGGAGGTAGCGCTCCATATTTTCTTGACCTACGGTACAAAGTGAGGTGGGGTGGCCAGTCCCACGCTCGACCGCCTTTTACCTTCCCAAGGTGCCCAGGAGTACCAAGGACACTCTGGTACTCAATTTGATAGGCGGCTGATTGGACCTCACAGCGCCAGGCATGGGAACACTGCGAGAAAAGTGTCCAGTGTCCTGGCCGGGATTTGAACCCGGGCCGCCCGATTCGTAGTCAGACGCGCTACCGCCTGAGTCACGGCAGAAAAGATAAATAAAAGAGGTCAGAGACCGCTTGACTTTTGAAACCAGCACTCAATGGTTGTCAAACACATGGTTTTAAGACCATAGAGGAAGATATCTAGGCAAGTCACGACGTAAAAAGATTTCAGAACCATTTTGTGCTACTACAAGAACACGAATATCTATATTGAAATAAAACAAATCAACCGAGGACAAAGACAATGCCACCCTATCATGATGACACCCTGCAGTCTGACTACAATAAAATAAAATTTAGCAACTATGAGTGCCTGATCTCTCATTTATTAAAACAGACTTTATTTCAAATGTAGATTTTACAAAAAGAGGTTAATGTATATATAATACACTGAGTTTTTTTTTATGGTTCTGGATTTATTTATTATACTCTTGTTGAAACTTCTACACTGGCGTTCTACACAGAATGATTGGCGGATCTTGCAAAGCGACAACACGTAGTAATTGCCAAATGAGAATTTTACAATACTTAATTCTTGGAATTGATACAGACATGCAAAATCACAATCAAATTATTATTATTAGAGTATTACATTTATAAGTAAGTTCTTCTATACATAATATTTCCACAAAGTGACTATGTCAAACCACATGCAATTTCCAGGCAATACACGGAGATAACTGAGAAGCTGTATGTCACAGCTGATATCTTTAATACGTCTCAGTTCTCTTTCCGTTTCCGGCTACATTAAGGGGAAAAAATCTTGTTTCCTCCACCGGATGCCCGTAACGGGTTCAATTGGTCTTTAAACAGACTCCTCCTTTGGCCGTTTCCGTCTCCAACAGTCACACACGCATTACAGATATGCTGCATGGACATCAACAACGCTGATAAATAATTCATTCAGGGCGTCCAACATTCAGAAACATTAATTTCCGTATGTTTTACATTTTCCATGCAGACTTTGGCTCAGTGAACTCAACTGTACATCCTATCACTTTCACTCTCAATAGAGAAAAATATGTAAAGGTAGCTAGAACATTGGTCTCAAAATCGATCAACCAAATATGCCCGTAATTGCGTATGATGCAATCAATTACGGGAATTCTAATTTCTCAGCTAAAATAATGTCAACATCTCAGATAGTTCACTTGATGCATAATTGTATGTATTTTGGGGGCCGTTTTCCAAACTTTCATTATTGCTTGTTATTTGTCCAGTATCTTCAAATATAAGAACTCTCACACACATTCAGCGTAGCTAGTTAGCTACGAAGGCCTCTGGGCAATGAGGCTTCTCCATTCTTGCGAGGCAAAGTTCACGTTGAGCGCATGAAAGGATCTAATTAAATTAGTAGCCAGTCTATGGATAAGGTCTTATAATGTCCCCCATCGAAATATCGTAGTGTGACTTTCATGGTATTGCCAGGGCCGGGTTTACCACTAGACTCCAAACTAGGGGCGAAACCTTCACAAGGATGTACTTTACATAGAAAAATTGTTATTTAAAACGCGAGACGAAAAAGCATTAAGGTAGGGGGAGCGCCAAACATCATCACCTTTGACCCGGCCGATCCCTCGTACATAACGAATATAAAGTTTGATTAATTTAGATAAGAATTTAGTAAATCGAACACATTAGTGCTTATATTAGATTTTTTATTTTTGTCACCAATAATTAATTTTTAGTCAATGCTACACATTGGACGTAGCAGTTATCTATACCCGAATGGGCAACAGGTACTTCGTGTTGAAGTATTCTATATACAAGAAGGCGTAATTTATGCTTAGTTTTTCAATATGAGGAAATGTCTTTTCGGGTCCGCAATGGCTAGGTACCGTTCGAATCCTACTGCCGGCCGTCCTGACTGAGGTTTTCCAGTCTCTCCTCTAGTTTCACCATACGAACATTGGGACGGTACCTTAACTAAGACTGGCTGCTATCCTCCCATACCCTATCTAATCCAAAGATGGCTAAAGGCCTTAAAATTAAAAAAAAAAAATCATCCTAACCTGTCTTTTATGACAATAGAAACAAACCATATTTTCCTCCCTAACTTAACCTTATATCTTAAGGAGATAAATATTCCCCGCAAGTGGTGTTTAACAGAGTTGCCCATGTATTCAACGTAGCGAGTGAGTTTGTAGATGTCGCTGGTTGTTGGGAGCAATAGATTCAATTCTGTAAACCTATATTTCTTTGTTCCTATATAAACAGAAGTGGCAAAAAGGATGAATCAATAAATGTTAAATAGCGAGGAGAAAATCTGATAGCCTAACCATTGCTACTTATACGAGTATCTCACATAAGGTAAAGGTACGCGTAAATTCTGAACATAGGAATATTTCAACACTTTTTTTTATCACTTTCCTCAGACAGAATTTAGAATTTGACTTTTATATTATTGTTATCTCCCAAAAAATTGCGCTCGAGTGGCCAAAATTTGCATGTGCACATATTTTGACATTTTAATCGTGACGAAAGAAAAAAAAGTATATAATTCTTTTCTGGCCCATTATATCAATAAACTCGCTTGTCATAGCTCCAAAACAACAGTATTAAAAAGAATAGAGAAAATAGCACAAATTAACGAGGAAAATAGTGTTGTATCAGCCGAACTCTTGAGCTATGAACTACAATCTTTCGCTTTTCTGCACTCGTCCATGCCAGTTTTTCCGTGACATTATTTCAGTTTACTGCCACCCTTCTTCCCTCGCTCTCCCCTCCGTCACTGGTCAAAGACATCATGAAATTTTGGATCTGTAACAACAGTAAAATATAAATAAAAGTGAGAGTTTCATCTTCTCTAGTTTACAAAGATACTCTGAAACCTCATTCAACCGAATCTTGATTATCCGGAACGATTTTCGAAAAATAATAAAGCAATTTTTCATCAGTTTCAAATTATGTATACAAGTGAACGCGTCTAATTAATTCTCTGCAGCATCAATGTGCACTGTTGTACTGGATTTGCCCGCAATTTATTAAAACGAATTTTGTCTTCTATAGTTCTAACCATTTTGTTACTTTATTTCTGTATTTAAAAGGCGCTTATCATATGAAAACATCGTACATTTGGCTTATCCGGAATTTCGTTTTCTCCGGAACGGGTCCGATCCCATCAAGTAGGGATAAACGATGTTACAGTGTACTGGCAAAACAATTATTCTCCAACTATTTCTTAAATATTCATATTTGGAAATTTTAGCTTTGGAAAACACGAGGTGTATAAAACGCGATTTTGTCCATTTATCAACATTTATGGCCCTTGGACAAGGAGACCTCTGGATATAGACGACTCAGAAAATAATACTAGTAATAATAATTCAAATGTAAAAACAATAAGTAACCCACTTCCTCATATTGGGTAAGGGTGAGTTCGTAAGACGGATTGTTAAAAATCTTGCGGTATTTCTACTTTTCCGTGTGGGGTGGCGGCTAGGAAAATAGATTCAATATGTTATTACTAGTTGCTAAATATTTATTCTTGTTCTGCGGGTACTCAATACATTCTCTAACCACCTGAAAGAATCATTGGTTACTAGTATGGGAATATAATAACCACTGGCGTAACAGGCCGATAGGCCTTGAGCCTGCCCGAACACCATCTGTTTGCAGTTGGTGGAACTACGTCCACCTGAGTAGCGGCTGTGTGGTCAGCACTGCGCGCTACCTGGCCACGAACAGGCGTATCAGGGGCTTTCTAGAACAAGTGGTCGTTACGTCTTTATTCACGTAACTCCCCCAGTTTGCCTCATGACGCTGAGTGGACGCCGAAAAGTGGGACTCCAGCCGGGGATTGAACCCGGGACCACGTGGACATGAGTCCAACGCTCTAACTAGACTACGGAGCTCCCTAATATGGGAATATGGCACTTGTTATTTTAATATCACTTGATCTTAAATTTGTACAACACAATTTTCGCTCTTTATAACTAAAATTTAGATATATATGAATAGCATTTGATAAAGAAGGATAAATGGTAATAATATATAAACGTGTTTAAACAACCAGTTGTATTTTACGGCTAAAAAAAACTGAATAAAATAAAAATGATCCAAGCACAATGTTGAAAAGTGTGATTTGTCCCGGACAAACAATGGCGTGTGACGCATTTACTTACGCTGCGTAAATATGACATACGAAATTTTCTTACACTACTATTTTAAACATTTTAAAGTAATTCCACTGAAGCACTATCAAGATGATAAATATTTCGACTGTAGACATGCTTGTGACCCAAAGAACTATGAGAAAGATGAACTGGAGACATCTTGTTATCGGATGGAACTGATGTTAGCATACTAAGCATGAGACCTACTGTAGGTTCCGTTCGAACGAAGATCACGACTGTAACCCCTTTACTACAAGGCACGGAGTGTTATCTCTCATTTATAGTAACCATTGTTATATTATTATTGAACAATACAATAGTTCCCGATCAGAGTTACCGTTTATTGAAAACACAAGATTTCTGCTAGAAAACATCGCTCTCGATTCAGTGACTAGACAAATTATGGAGATCACATTCATCAAGACGTTACAAATATAGGGCAATATAAATAAGGAGTTAATTATTAATACGTAGCCGTAAACGTTGTGCTACAGTATATGATGCTGGTGGTGACCTCCGTGCTGGGGGGTGATGTGGAGTGGAGATGGAGGGCCAGATCAGAGCTGGAGGGGAGCTGGTGGAGTGGAGGTCAGGCCAAAATGGACACCTTTGGTGTGAAAGTTGTGTGTACTATATTTGCTCATATGCTTCATCAGATCAAGCAATTGATCCCTCAACTATCAGGACCGGTACCCCTTCAAATGATTTTGATTGGTGACGGGCCTGGATTAAATCAGGTCTAATATATCTAGCCGTTTCACGTTACAGTTTCTCAGTTACTTTTAAGTAATCATGTCTTATCGGTGAAAGCTATGTGTGCAATATTTGCGGACATAGTGTTGTAAAACAACACCGACATACCAACCTCATGAAATTCCTGATATGAAAATAAGAGAAAAAAGTACAGACCATCGAGACTGCACAAAATGCTTCGTTTCCGAGCTATACGGTTCCGAAAGTGTGGGAAAATGAACTCTAAAGCAAGATAATTCCAATACCATTAAGAGTAGAACTGAGGCGGCATGGTATCTTCAAAGTCTTGAGACCTGTTCTATTCAAAATTGAACATTCCAGAATTATGTAATGGATGCGCAAGGGATGGCCCAAAGGAAGAAGGGGATTCCCAGACATACTCTGGAGTAAATACGAATAGAAATAAGAGCGAATAAGCCGACTTTCCATATGTGTACAGATCATAACCGTAATCACTAGCATCTAACCGGGCAATGACAGTCTCTTTTCTTGATAAAATGTGTAGCACATTCGCTGACATCTATATATTTACTCCTGTTTGTTATGCAACCTCGCGTTTTTATTCAAATCGTTCCGTAAAGCATTCTGTTAGATATATCGACTACACACACCCCTTAAGCTTTTCAGTTGGCTACGGGCCTGAGCTAACTACTGTTCAATTAACTTCGTCGCTTCTTAATGTAAAGCCTGCAAAAAAAAAAAAAAAAAAAATGTATCTGCATCACATAGAACATGCAGCTAATCACTTCCATCGTCCTTTTCCTACTTTCTACCTCAACCTCAACTTTTTCTCAATCAAATACGTATGAAACCGTACTCCCTATCTATTCATCTGTACCCTGACACACTGTTTGGCGGAAAATACTTAACCAAGATTTTTTTTTTTACAGATAGATTTGATTCCAGGACCACTGTGCGACGCCTCAACAGATAGTATTTGTGTACTCTCCTTTGCAGAGCTAAAATCCATTACGCTTGTACATCGTCGGATTGGTCGGGACTACAACCTTGCATCAACGAATGTTTGTATTATGAAATGGAACAAGCAAAGAGTCCCAGCTCAATAGTACACCGCGATCTTACATACCTCGAGGAAATAACAAAAATAGCTGCAGTGACCGAGACTCGAACCTTGATCTTCTAGTTTCCGGTTAGAATGCTAACCATTACTTTATCAAAGACTGGCTGTGTATACAGAGTTTTCTCACGCCTAAGCTGATTCCCAGCAACTCAACTGCTCAAACTGAAATCAAGGCACTCCACTCCTGAGATATTATTTGAAATCTTTGTCAATCTTGCAGTGCAAAACAAGTTTTAGTTTTCCCACAAGACAGTGAACAGGAAAAATGTTGAAAACTACAGAAAAATTGACAGCTGCCGTATCTGGAACCACGCCCGTAACCAGAGGGGGGCAGGGGGATGAGGCCCCGTATATCCTAAGCCGGACATCAATTGTCAAAATGAAGAGCTATTTTTTAAATTTTAAAAGTAATAGAAGTATACGTAAGTAACTGCTGTTATATATATATACAATTCTTTGCCCACCTAAACTTGGATTGAGCCCAGGCTGGTTACGTCCCTGCATGGGACTCAAACTCAGGATCTCCCAGTTCCTGGACAGGTGTGTTAACAATTACACTACTACAGTACGACCAATTTTCCTCGCCCCTAACCTCCTAATTGGAAAATAATGGGTTCTAATCAGTTCTTCTTGATTGCCTTCAGTTAGTACAAGCGAACTAAGATTACCTACACACATCCTGGAAAACTTTATGGCTAAAGCTAAAACATTAATTAAGTTCACTTAACACTAAATATAAAATTTACGATCATTTCACATACCTCAAAATTTAAACGGAACTCAGAAACTGAGAACTGTCAAAATTGATATCATTTTACCCCTTCCCGCTCATAAAAAAAATATCACGAACTCGCATTACAAGCTTCGACAATTGTATGCTTTTATTACTCCACATGCTGATTGCCTTGACGATAAACCTTTGGTATTTCTTCTAGTGCTTCTTTTCACCTCGTCTTGCGTGAGCATACGTGGTCACGTATTCACTTGGCATTTTAGCATGCAATCCTTGCAAATGTAACAACGAATACAATCCTGATAACTTTTGTATGGTTCGTTGTATAAATTTCCTTTACGCTTTTCTGTTGATAGCTTTTAAACACCGGGAAAGCAGAGCTAATGAAAAAAACATTGAGACATGCCTGAATTTTTATATAACGAATCCGCAATTACAAAGTTGCACTACCGCATTTTTAACAGTACGTTTACGTATATTTAATGCTTTTGTTCTTATTCGGTTAATTTCTTCCGTCTGCAGATACTGAGTTCCACTGTCGGAAGAAATGAAATGGCATCTCTATATTATTCACTAGCATTCATTAGAACATTACAGTGTTTCCAGCAAGCAATAAAAAAAAACTAACTGTTCCTGGTTTTCCAGACTAAATGGATATTATTGTCGTCGAAACGTTAAACTGAAAAGTTACAAAAATAAGCTTCCTTATACCAAAGACCTCATAATAGATAGACTTAGCACACTTCCCCATTTCTGGCTGCGCTAAAACTGATGGATTTCACGTGATTTTGAATTCATACGCTAGGTAGCTCTGCCATAGACGTCATATTCTACTATGAGGTCTATGGCAGAGCTACCTTTTGGATGGATTCAAAATCGCGTGCTCTGAACAAAAGCCCACTAGTTATAGGGCAGCCAGATATAGGGAAGCGGTGATAAGTCTATCTATTATGAGGTCTATGCTTATACATACTCCATACTCAATAGGAGGGTCAACGTATGAGATAGCTTTGGTTAGGTTAAAAGTACGGGGAGTGACCAACCGTTTGTAACTTAAAACACAAATTCCTGCAAGCGTATGCAACATCTTTTGACAGCAATATCAACAAATTGGGGGACAAACACCGTGTGCGTGTTTTTTTCTCGTAGTTCTTCCGTTCTTCATTCCGCTCATTCTTCCCTCACCATACATTCGGCAAAGCTGCCTAAAGGCCTTAAATAAAAATCCAATAACCGGCCTGTAAAACCGAACTTCCAACTGATTGAAAAGTCACTCACTCACTGGTGAAGCAGGCTTGTCATTAGCCACAATCTGTTGGGACTCCTTGCGCTAGATGTAGGTCTCAATTTTGAGAAATTGCATTTATATTCAAAGTAGCTGATTCCCCGCCTGTTGGAGTGGGACTTGAGAGGTTTTTTTTCCTCCTCTTGCGGGGTGTAGAATCGAAAAACTAGTATGGCTGTTGCTAATCAATTGATAGTCCTGCTAATTTTGCCCCTTTGCTCCCTCAGCCTGTAAGGATATATATCTAACAATCATTATCTATTAACTTATTTTACATTGTCACTTGTTGCCCCATTCCCATCCCCAACCCTAGGGGTGTCTTATCCCCACAGTATGTCTTTCCGATGGATGAGGATAGCAGCAGATCGAGATATGTGGAAAGAAAAGAGGGAGGCCTTCATCCAGCAGTGGATAGAAAACGGCCGAATATGATATATATATATCGTATTATTTTGTAACATTGACAGTTATACCACCACTACTATTAATACTACTACTACAAACACTATTAACAACACTTCTGAGGCGTTAGGCCAACGTCTCCAAGGTCACGGGTTCGAATCCCACCTAGGACATGGATGTTTGTGGATTTTAATAAGTATTTTACTCATATAATCGTGACGGGCCGAAGTCAAAGTTACTCAAATGGACCATACAAAATAAAGTTTACCAAAAGTGTTTTTACAACAACTAACTACTACTTCTACAATTACAACTATTACTACTACTACTCTTACAACTATTATTATTATTATTACTCTTACAACCATTACTACTTCTACTTCTTCTTTTATTACGAATTTGAACCAAATCTGAACTTAAAAACTTCTAAACTACTTATTAAATTCGCATTATTGTTTGACATTAAAAATGGTAGCAATTTATTTATTTCATTGTTGTTACCAATTAATTAATTTAATTTTTATTAGGGTGTTATTGGAGTGCAGAAGGGTATATTTGCAAACTTTGGATTTTTCACGAAATTTTGAAGTGGCCACGAATCTTTATGCCCAATTTTAGCATTCTAGGCCACCGGGAAGTGTTCTAAAAACTTCTGGATGGACAGACAGACACAGAAATTAGACATTTTATATTTATGTCGAAGAACGAAGTTACCAAGAGGGACAGTGGTACACTTATATATCTTAACAAAAAAATATACAAATACAGAAATAGGTAGTACAGAACAAAAAGAAAACAAAACAAAATCCTTCAACTGCAAGATTTTTTCGCCTGTAGATAATGCCACTGTATTTAGCACGTACAAACACTGTAGCTTTCACCTTTTCACAGCTTTTATTCTAAAACTCGCTACATCGTGTTACGTAGCGAAGCTGACATTCTAGGCCAAGGATATAAATATTTTGACCTAGAAAAGACTAGCGCTGTTACTTAACTATTTAACTTAATAACGTTAGGAACTGCTTAAATACACAAACCTGCATCCATAAGAACACAGGACCGACAAGAAGACACAGAGCAGGCTATAGGATTTCCTTGTTGCTCAATTTCTTTACTCCAGTGTAACTATAAAATTGAAATTTTCCAGAAGAAAAAAAAAGAAGTGACAAGTTGTTGGGTAATTCCAAGTCAATTCGGACCAAGGTTGATTGATTTAAATCAAGATTTAAAAAACTCAATTATTTAATTAAAAAATATTTAAAAAAAATAGAAATAGAGTACAATACTTTTAATCATTCTGTGGTTTGAATCATACCTAAGCTTGAAATTTACATTTTAGTCCTTATGTGATGACAGACTCTTAAGATGTAAATCAAAACCAAAGTGATCCCACCTAGAATTTAACAAACCATTGGGTCGTCTCATATTACACGCGAAATTTTAGGAAGAGAACGTAGGAACCCAATTTACATAAGTTTACAGTGTGTATTGCAAATATATTTATTTTTGTAATACATAGGAAAACGAGCACACAGAAAACAGAAAATCCAGCTTCTGTTTACAAAACAAAAATTGTTGTTTCGTAACATTACCTACTTGTATCAAATTATTTGATTTCTTCACAAATTGCTCAAAAGCAATTTATACTCAATGGAAGTACAAAGTTTACCTACGTGTATTGCTGAAGGATGAAAATGCAAAGCTGTGTATACAATTTTGACAATATTTGCCGGATGTAAATATGAGTAAAATAACACAAAACGTCAAAATATTAATTCAATATTTGGGCTATGAATAGATCCACAGATATTATTTTAATTGATTGTTTTACTGTAATGTTTCCATCACGTGTGAGTACTGAAACGTGTGTGGTCCACTGGAAAAGCAACTCCTATTGCAACATACACATTCTAATCGCGGTCAGATAAATGCACAACTATTATCCTCCACACACAACTCCTTTCCCTGTGACAACAAAAAAAGCTGTTGAAATCGAAGCTAAGCAGGCTTTTCTGACCACCTTTCATCTCCCTTCACCCTTAAGATTGATGGTGATGTAGGTATGGATAATTCTTCACAAACTGTTGATTTGAGAAGATTAACAAATCACACACTTTCAACTATGATAACTTGAATCAAACACACAACATAAAAGGCATTTATAGGGACTATAAAAACAGCGTTCACCCTGTAGTTGCCTATACCGAATTTAAAACAAAAGAACCTAGTTTCGAACGAAGGAAAATAATGGACATTATGGGCAAATCGGCTCTCTAGTCATACACTACACCTTAAATCCTCTGATGACAGTAAAAACTCTTCAGCGTAAGGATGATTTAATTTATTATACTCTTAATAAGTACAGTAGTATCATGTGAAGAAGTACTTTCTACAACTAAAGACGTATCTGCAATCGTGTCCTAACCCACAACGAAGCAAAGCCTGCGATATTGGTGGCAATATATGAGTTACAGAAAGATGATTCTTTTGTCCTATATATATATATATATAAGGTAAAGCTATCCCCTGTGCGATACGCACGCGCCGTGAACAGTGCATAGGGAATGTGGAGGTAGCGCTCCACATTTTCTTGATCTACGGCACGAGGTGAGGTGGTCAGTCCCACGCTCAACCGCCTTTACCTTCCCAAAGTGACCAGGAATACCAAGGTCACCCTGGTACTCAATATGATAGGAGGCTGAGTGCACCTCAGAGCACCAAGCATGGGAACACTGCGAGAAAAGTCTCCAGTGTCCTGGCCGGGATTTGATTCGTAGTCAGACGCGCTACCGTCTGAGCCACAGTGACTCCCTCTTTGTCCTGTAGGTTGCATTAACTCATCATTAATAAAAGAACAGTATCTTCCTATCAGAGGCGGCGGTGCTTCCTACTAACTTCAGCTTAGCCCACCTCTAAGACAAATAAAGGACTCATCACTATTTCCAATATCAAAGGTTTACTACGTTGTGGAGTAGCCCACTGTTGTAGTAGATCTTCAACTCTATCATTATTCTTTGTGTGTGTGTTAATCACAATAAAAAAATCTGCGGAACAAGGTGAGGCGAGTACTACATCAAATTAAGTTCAATAACAAAAGTGAAGCATGCAGATGTACTATGTGGTTAATTTTTTAATAGTTAATCAAATAATAATGCTAGAATCAACTGAGTTTCAAAAAGTATGGAAACCTAGTAGTTAACAATTCACAAAAGCAATTATTCCCACTAGATATCACGAACGGAATTCCCGCGAAACCTAATAAAAACCAGTTTAGCGATCGTGAACAAAATGCGAAGGACACAACAAACAAGTCTTCTTATCCTTATCCAAATACCAGGAATAGTTTTAATGCGTGACTGACAACACGAATGTCTACGACTTCAAATGTACTGACGAGAGAGTACTCAGTTGGCCAAAGGATACTCAGTATTAAAATGAAATAATAAGCACACATGCATTAATTCCTATCTGAATGATGAACTAAGTTTGCTAGTTTCTAGAAATGTCCAGCAACAATTCCTATCACAAAATATTAAACACTTCTTCGACTACTCAATAAATACTGTCAGCTGCATTTCTTGGAAGTACAAGGAAGAAATTTTATTTCTAAATTCGTACTGGAAGGCAACCTTCATTCTTGTTCTCTAAATTTTGTTACGTTGAAGACGCAATGAACCCTGGATTATTTATTAAAGTTCTGGGCTGTATGGTCTAAGCCCGCCTCAAGCCTGGGTAATGTAAAGCATGTCTCGGTAAGGAAATCTTGTCACCTAAGTACGCAGGTAGTTCAATAAACACGCGATCTAATTCCCCTTATAGAATATACATTATATTCAGTGCGAAATATGATAAATATCACTGTACGAGAACTACATATTACAGGTATGTGACTCGTTCTGCTTTAGTCACAGGTGAACGTGTGATGTTTTTGTAGTAACACTTTTTCTTTCGTAGAAAATAAGTGCTTTTTCTTTCATAGAAACTAGAATATCTACAGTTCATAAAAAAAACTATCCATTTATTTACTGGTTTATTGAAATAAAATAACCATCATCGTGTCATTTTGAATCTTCGGTAAAAAAAAAAAAAATGAAGATCTGAATGTAACATTTCAGTCGGAGATAACACCTGAGCGATAGGTGACAAAGCTGGGAAGCTTATCTTTACGTGATATCTATGTGCTTCTGGTAGTGATCTGGATTCTGACGATAAAAAGTTTGGAGTTACACCACCTTCTTCACAATTACCGACATTATCAGCGATTACCTTCTCTAGAACAAACGAATAGTTCTTTTTTTATCTGCTATCTTATTGAGCTAGTCTTCTACAGTTCACAACGTTTATCGTTTACATCCTTATAAAAATGAATTTGCAGTCTACACCTTACATTACGATGCAAATCAGACAAGTATATTTGCACTCCCCATTGAACAGTTGAGAAAAGAGAAAAGTCGAAGAACTTAAAAAGCACAGAATTGTGTCAGCATTATATCGGGAAATCATATCCTCGTGTCCCGATTGACAGTTAGCTGCTCTATCAGTTAAGGTATCAGGCGACACAATCAAATTATTTACATATGATGTGTACCTATATGGCTTCAGCTGAGACAGTCTGGCTCTCCTGGTGTCGAAAGAAGAAGCATTCATTCAACTTCGTTTGAAAAATTTTAATTGAGGAACTTTCTGGAAATGATCATCACCAGGTTGTTCATTCATTCCGATCTTGCTCTTTCTTCTTTGCCTCGTGTACGATTTATCTTCTTTAACACTTTCAAGAAGCTACATGTCTACTCTCTCTTTTCCCTTCACACCACTCCTTACTTTTATATAAGAAGAAATACAACATAAATTAAACCCTCGATTACAAATATTGTTTGGTATATGTGAGGTATTCCGAGTTGCCCAGTTCTGAGTGTTGCCAACTTCTCAAAAAGTCATTTAAACTAAAACTTCTTCTATACCGTAACTGCCCCAAACTGAGCTTAAATATCATTCAAAACAACAGAAGAAAGTTTTTGTTATCCCCAACGTCAACCACCCAAGTTGTCAGTGTTGCCAACCTATTTTAAAACTCAACTTACAGAAATGCCTTTATTAATACAAATCTACATTCTACACGTGTGCACTGATTTACACTAAAATTGACATAACCCTACATGTTAGTTAGGTACTGGGACAGGTCATACAGGCACTCAAGGCACCGTAGTTTGTCAGGGTTGCCAAAAGGTTAAAAAATCTAGCTTTCATATTTGTTACCATTGGACGTATCCGCATTGATTTACACAAAATTTAACGTGTGCATTAGGTACTGAGACAGTTTATGTGGGTACTTCCGGCGCCGACGTTGTCAGTGTTCCCAACCAATTTCAGAAAATAAAATTTTTAATTGCTTTCACATCGTTGAACCTATTAGGACCAAATTCTATTTACGTACTGGGACACGTCATAGACACACTTCTGATCCCACTGTTGACAGTGTTGCCTATCAATTTGAAAAATTAAATATTCACTACTTCCATTCAGTTTACGCATCCGCACCAAACACTGAGTATACATATTCGACACAATCGTAACATACTGTGGTTGTTACCCAACTATCAGCGTTGTCACCCTATTTTAAAATTCAAATTTTCAAATGGCTATTGTTACGTGCCGATAGCTATTCATTCCTATACTTTCAAAAAAGCGCAGGAGAAGCCGCAGGACGTGGCTAAGTTATGATATGCTTTGAAATAATACTTCTCAGAGTCCTACTGCAATAGACTCTTTAGAAGAAATCTATATGTAATTGCTTCTTTACAAGAGTATTCATTATGAATTTTATACTAACTAACTCTATGGCTTATGGAACTCGCAAGTTCATCGTAGTACTAACAAACGTTCGCCATTGGATTCTATCCTGGGCAATATCAAGCCAGTTTTCATCACGAACACCTACTTCTCGAAGAACTCTTATAATATTGTCCTCCCAACGACGTCTCGGTCTTCCCAATGGCCTCTTTCCATCGGGCCTTCCAACCAGGATAGAATATAACCTTCGTTTCCCCCTCATACGAGCTACATGACCTGCCCACCTTAGTCGTCGTGATTTCATTATTGTTACAACATCTGGTGAATCGTACAGTCCGTGGAGTTCTTCATTATGCAGTCTCCTCCACTCTCCAGTCATCTCGTCCCGTTTCGGCCCATATATCTTTCTCAAAACCTTATTTTTAAATACACGTAATTTATGTTCATCTGCTAGGGTCGTACTCCAACTTTCGCAATCATAAAGTATTAACGGCAGAATAACCGTTCTGTATATTTTTAATTTCAATTTCCTTGATATTAATCGCGATGTTAGAAGTTTTTGGACTGAATAGAAACATGCATTCCCCGATACTAAGCGACTTTTTATTTCTTCCGTGACCTCATTTTTGCTTGTTACGTATGCTCCCAAGTATTTAAATTTGTTTACTTTCTCTATGACCTCATCCTTAATTCTTATGTTTCTATTTCCTTCATTCCCTGTGTTTCGGCTTGTTATAATGTATTTTGTTTTATCTATGTTTACCTGTAGACCTATCTCATCGCACGCTTCTACTAA
>JAGDQP010035063.1:0-19776 GCA_022664845.1 Lepisma saccharinum | reverse complement strand
TTTCGCGTAATATAGACATATGATGACGAATCAAATTCAATCCTGAAGCACTTGCTGGAGTAGGAAACCTTATAGTTGTAGGTTTGAATCGCCAGCAAGTGACGACTTTTTATACGTACAATACAAACTGTCAAAAGTTAAAAGGGCCTAGCAGGGTAAGATGGTGAACAGTGCCTTGGAAGGAATCGTGATAAAAATACTACCATATTCATAAAAAAAATGATGGCTCTCCATCAAATTTCAGTTTAAAAGATGCTAACTTAACCTCAAAATAAATTAAAGTGTGTTTTTGGTAGTTTAGCGATATCCCGGTCGAGCTTGCACCTATGATAACCTTTTTTTTTTTTTTTTTTTAATCTCTACAAGATGATAATTGCTTCATTTATGTTGGCGCAAAATTCAAATTTTTAGAGAGGTTAGAAAAGTTAAAATTGAAAATTGAAATTGAAAAAATTCAAATCACAAGGTATATACAATATTCCAGCCGAATTAATTAAAGCGGGAGGAACGGCACTAATCAAGGAGCTACATAAATTGATAAGTGCGATATGGAGAAAGGAGGAACTTCCAAAGGAAAGTAAATTCTTAATAATAGTTCCGATTTACAAAAAGGAGGCGATAAATCGGACTCTAATAATTAAAGCGGAATTTTTTACTTCCTACCTGTTACAAAGATTTAAGTAATATTCTGTTAAGTGAGTAATATTTACGCCTAAGTGAATACGTAGATGAAATATTTGGAGATCACCCATGTGGAATTAGAAGAAATAGATCCACGTTGGACCAGATATTCACCTTGAGATACATTTTGGATTAGAAATGGGAACACAATGGGATGATTCACCAGCTATTCATTGATTTTAAGAAAGCATATGATTCTATGAAAAGCTATGTAGTATCCTGATACGATTTGGAATTAAAAAAACAACTGGTTCAACTTGTAAGGATGTGTTTCAGCAACCCCATAAGCAGAGAACGGATAGGTAATAATATGTCAGATATTTTCAAGATTCGCAACGGATTGAAACAAGGTGATGCCTTATCACCACTATGGTTTAAATTTGCATTAAAATATGCGATTTTGAAAATTATAGGAGACAAAAAAGGACTATCACTGAATGATTTGAATCAACTGTTTGTATACACGGATGATGTAGATTTAATAGGGGACGATATAGATGCACTACAAAGCAACACCGATGTCTTAGTAGAAGCGTGCAATGGGATAGGTCTACAGGTAAACATAGATTAAACAACATACATGATAGCAAGCTTAAACAAGGGAATGAAGGAAATAAAAAGACAGTAAGAATTAAGGATGAGGTCATAGAGAAAGTAAGCAAATTTAAATACTTGGAAACATACATAAAAACATGAGGTCACGGAAGAAATAAAAAGTCGCTTGGTAACGGACAACGCATGCTTTTATTCAGTTCAAAAACTACTAACATTGCGATTAATATCAAGGAAATTGAAATTGAAAATATACAGAACTGTTATTCTGCCGGTAATACTTTACGGTTGCGAATGTTGAAGTACGACCCTAGCAGATGAACGTAAACTACGTGTGTTTGAAAATAAGGTTTTGAGAAAGATATACGGCCTGAAACAGGACGAGATGACTGGAGAATGGAGGAGACTGTATAATGAAGAACTTTTCGGGATGTACGATTCACCAGATGTTGTAAAAATAATGAAATCTTGACGACTAAGGTGGTCAGGCCATGTAGTTGGGATGGGGAAAAACGAAGATTATACTCTATCCTGGTTGGAAGGGCGAACAGAAGGAGACCATTGGGAAGACCGAGACGTCTTTGGGAGGACAATATTACAAGAGAACTTCGAGAAGTACGTGTTCGTGATGAAAACTGGCTTGATATTGCCCAGGATAGAATCAAATGGCGAATGATTGTTACAGCGGCGATGAACTTGAGTTCTATAAGCCATAGAGCTAGTTAGAAAATTTGAAAATTGAATTTAAAAAACTAAGACCTTAGTTGGCTTGAAAAAATATATATTATAATCCAGTTCCCAGCCTATACTCCCCTAAAAAAATTTAGGTCCGGAGAGTTTGATTGTTGGAATGAGTTATAAAGTGACCAAATAAAATTAAAATCTTAGGTAGACATCTGCTATCTGTTCATTCTCTCTTGGCAGCCATTTTTCAATATGGCGGCTGGCATAACACTCTCCACATTATCCTGGGAGCCACTGACACTTATGGAATGATTTAAAAGCATAATCCTATGTTTTTGGGGTTGTTCAATCTCATGAAATAACTTTCAAACTAGTTTTATATATGTCCGAGTTTATTCATACCATATATGTGTACTTACATGCCACGAAAACTGTATAAAATTAATAAGTAGAATTTCTTTTTATTATTTCAGATAAGAAGCAAGGATGACTGATAGTTCTACAATAAGTATTCCTCCAGGTGTTACCTTTACCAAGTCATTTCACAATAAATGGTTTCACAATTGCCGCTTTAGATAATTTCGATTTTGAGGATAGTTCACCTTTGTCTGGAGTTTAAGACAGCCATCACACTGCAATGGTATTGTTCCAGGATTCTACCAATGGTTCTGTTCCAGATAAACCAGCAGTCTCGTCGGTGATCTCTAATAGACGAAATTATGGATTAAAAACAGAGCTACCATGTCAACCCGTTTTGATGCACCCTCGGCCAACTACTAGCCGAAATCTTCCAGATTCCTTCAACATAAGAGATGATGATGATCCGAGGTTACAACAAGCAGAAGTGGCCAAAGAGGTATAATTCGCGATATCATACATACGATGGAGAGGAGACACAAGCGATCCAAGTAACCTTCCAACATGGAGTGCTAACCATCTTATTTTGCTAGCCACTTTGTGTTACGTTCAACTTGTCATAGTGCACGAATTAAAACTTCAATTAACACTTTAATTGAAGTTTTAACTCCTCCAGCGATGTTACCTCCGTTCAACCTGGTTTACGATAAAAGAAAAGACAATAAATAATCGTATATTAATGTCATAATACTTGCTCTAAACTGGATTGGGTCCTAAAACTACTGCAAAAATATATTCATTCCATAATTCGACATGACAAAAAGGAGATGCATACACACGTATTTATTTACCACACAATACGTACAGACAAAAGTAACACGTATTGAATGTTACATTTTCCTTGCATTTGAACTTAGTAATTTGTTGCTTCTGTCCTCAGCTGGCAAGGTGAACTAGATGAAGCGTGCTTGACTTTTCAGTACGAAAACATGCCGACATAGGTTAAAACTCTGTTTAAGTCAAAGTTGTTTTACAAAGCAATCGTAAGGAATCTGATAACTTCTCACACAAAACGGAGAATCCTTCAGACTGTGAAATGAAACACCTGAGTCACTATAGAGAGGAATACGGTTTGATTTAAGAATGTTGGTTGAAAAAGTCCACATAAAGCCTCTGGGGATTATCAGGACAATTAAGAACAGGTCATTGATCTGAAGTATCCACTTTTCATGTTATTATTCTTAGAAAGAAACACTAAAGATCTTAAAAGCACGTCTTGGGTAGAGTCACCTGTGGAGTATCCCTATCGTGCTAGACTTCCAATAAGGAAACCTCGGTTTGATTCCCCACCAGCCAGTATCTTTTTCGCATAAAATAATGGCTGCAAACAGATATTCATCTTAGGTTGGAGAATTTACGAGAAATCACTGGCGAGAATTCGAGTAAACAGTGAGTGTATTCTTTAGCATAATGATAATGTACTTCTCATGTTTGTCATTGTCTTTCTCGCTTCCTCTCTTTCTTCATGTATTGTTATTGTGTCTTCGCTGCGTCTTTCTCTTCTTCTTCTCTCTATCTATTCATCTTCACTTTTCTCTTACTTTACACGCACTCTCTCTTTTTTGTGTGTGTTCCAGAGTCAAATCCGGCCACTTTTGATTACCCGGTGACAGGGCCTGACCCAAACATAAGTGATCCGATTGACCCGGTCTGGAAAATCAATTTAACTGGGAATTTCGGCGTCGTATTTTTCGTGTTCTCGGAGTAACATATCCAATCATTGTCATCTTTGCAAGAAACAATGTTCAAACCAATGAAATAATTAAAACCTCTCCTTCAATCTCCTTATTATCAGATCTAAATCGAATCACCGCATCAGAATACATTCGAATCTTAAACCTGATGACACAGTCCAAAACCTGACCAGCTTCCCCCGACAGCCCGTTTCACCCTACCGTGTTCATTCAATCTGTGCGAATTGTTATAAACACTAGTTCATCAGTGTTGTAATTATTAGAACGTTATATTCGAAATAGGTGTAATATTGAGTGGCATGTTCGGAACATATAAAAATTAAGATATGAGTAGAAAGTGCCCCCCTTTTGGCTATTTCAAGAGAAGAATTCTTTTTATATTAGCTTGACACCAAATTCGCTTCCATCCTATAATTTATCAACATACTATAAAATGTGTTTATCTTTTTTTCACGTTTGAAATGTGCAACGCGTAAAGTCTACTATGGCTATAAGGAACATGCTAATTTTGCTTTTGAACATTTGCAACTTTTCATTTTGATACAGTTTCCATATGTAATCTTGGCTCTTTCTGATAGAAATTAAGCAGAAAAAATATCATTCATTCATTTTCATTGTATGTTCAATTTACATTAGTAGTATGGAATGGAAGATATGACCTACGGTATCTACTGGGTTTGTCACAATAAGTGATTCCGCCAGACCCCGGCCCCTGAGGGGGGTGTCAGCCCCATATCCTCGAGACTACCCCCAACTTTAACATTTTGCGGTTAAAAGTTAATAGAAACATTGCAAAATTACATACATCGTCCCAATTTTAACTTTACACCCATCCAATCTGAAAATCCTGGCAGAATTTCTGATTACTATGTATTCCGTATCAAAACGTTGAATAAGCCCCACCGAATTTGCAAGCGAACCACGCGCAAACAAAGCATGTGTGTTACACTTTTGACATTATGCTAGAACTGTCTACTCTGCAGTTTCACTGGCAATCTGACCACCAAGTTTGGTCTCCATTTTGAAAGTGACTTAATGAAAGTTTCAAGCTCCCTTTATATATTCGAATAGCTCTGAAAAAATATATAATCCAAAAGTCACTTCTATCTTGCTGTTGGATTTGTGGGAACAGAACTTTATAGTGTTAGGTTCTTTCTTTTACGTTTAAATTCCATATTTTTATCTGTACTCCCTGTTCTTTTTCTAATTTCTCACCTCCTCTCCCCTTTTCTATCTCTCTCCCTCATTTCTCTGCCACTGTCTAAAAGACATCCATCGGTTTCAATTTTTCGTTGTGTGTTTTTAAATTTCTCCCTCCATCAACTTAAGTATATTGTTTCGTCTCGCTTTTACTCTTTCCTTTTATCGATACTAATACATGCCTATTTTGAAAAAAATAATGTGCTCATGATGTTTGCTGATTTTAGTATGGGCGAGACGAAGCAAGGAGAAAGATGGGGTATGTTTACCAGACACTATTATGGGATAAGAAGGTGCGATTTGGCTTGCTTAGCTGTACGGCGTTCGCTGTCACAATTGTTTTATGTGAAGTGTCCCAACCCGATATTTGGCTTGTGTGACTGAGGAAAACCCTAGGTAAACATTAAGTTTATTTTATTATGAGCTGGTATATAATATTGATAAACACATGGATCCTGTTCTGGCACGTAATATTGGAACTGGCACCCGGATTCGTATCTTGAAAATAGAAACTGAGGACTCGGATCTGGTTCTTGGAACTGGGTACTCGTACGTCGTATCCTGGAAGCTGGTACCAGGATTCAGGATTCAGATCCGTGCACCCGGTTCCAAGTAACAGGTCCGAATCCTCAGTTTCAAATTCCAGGATACCAATGCTGGTCCGGTTCCAATATCGAGGTACCCGGTTCCAATAATAAATCATATTCTTAAGGGGAACCTATTATTTCTCGTCAGTCGCACCAGGCAAATATCTAATTGGAACAGTAAACTTAAGCTGTTGCTGACTTCTTACTGCATCCTTTTCTCTCCCTATCTCAACCTAAGCAATAGATGCGTAGCGCTAAAGGCCATAAATAATACAATTATTAATACGGAGCCAACCTTTGTATCCTTTCGGTCTGAGGGGTCAGGCTAGCAACTCCAGCGTTTCGGGTTCGAATCCCTTTGGATGTTTGTTGATTTTAGAAACTTAACAGCTCGAGACGGGCCGAAATCATTAATTACTAAAATCACCCCAAGATACAAAGTTTACCAAAGTTTATCTTAACGTGGATCGCTAGTACCTTTTCGTCCCTAGGCATATAACGAAAATATTTTATATCTCCCGATCCTATTATCGTCCAAAATTACAATTTCAATGGTAGCTTAAGGGAGGTATGGCCAACGTATAAGATTCATTTTTGAAGATGTCCGATTTTGAGAAAATCAAATTTTATAATTTTCAGGATACTAAATTTTGTGCAACCATGTTAAGTGTCATATCAAATGAAAACGTATTACAAGACCTTTAAAATCAGCTCTCTCTTATCTCTCTAGCGCCAACCATTGCTGCGTAATAAGTAATTTTGTAAACTAAAAACACGGAACATTTTACTTTTTGAACTTTCATAGAACAAAACCAGTGCGTCAAAAAATATTTGAAAATATAATTTTTTAAATTCTTAATGGGTACTAGCAATAAACCAAAATCTGAAATAGTGAGAGAGTGAGGTAGAATTTTGTTTAATGCTGTTTTTAGTTTCACATGGAATGACCCGGGTCCATTAGATCCAGCAGAATAAACTTTAAGGTGTAACAGCCTAGTATGCTGTTCCATTTCTATTTTTCTTTCCCTTTTTATTTCTTTGCAATGTTCTGTTTCCTTTCGTGCTCTCCTTATGTTTTTGTTTCTGTTTGGCTTTAGTCACGCTTTGGGCGTGTTTCGTTTTATTTTCCGCTTTTGTTTTCTGTCTGTTTCTTTTCAGGTTTTCATTAGTCACGAAGCATTGACTTGGATTTAGTGCCTAAATTTTAGTTGGATCCTAGTCAATGCTTGGCTCCGTGTTTCTTGCTGATTGGTGTGAATCAGCATTCTTCTCCGGTTGATGGGAGAACTGCTCTCCCCTCCCTGTTAGTAGTAGTTCCAATTTCACCGACTCGAAGGATAGATGTGTGGGCTTTTCCGTCGTTTGTATCTCTTGAGCCCTAAACTACAAATAGGTGGCAAATATATTATACTACCATTAGCTAAGCTGAAGAATATTTCGACTGTTATTCATCTATTCCGGTGGATTCTATTCATATTTGTGAAGATAATGAAATTTGATATAAATGCTAACAAGACATTTCATCACGTTAAATTTATTTCGAATTTTCATTAAATTCATTTCAATAAAGTTATTATTTTGGTTTTAAAGATTATGTATCAACATGGGTAATATTTGCTAAATTCAGTATGAGGCCGCTATTAACAGAATTCCTACGTTTTAAGTATCAGATCGTTCCATTCTCATGATCAGTTACCAACTTTTAGTCTTGTGATGTGTCAGTTCTTGAACATCACTACTGCCATCTGTTGGCTGTTGAGGGAAACCAAGCCGCTAGCTTTAGAGCAACTCATAGAGATCTCTATGATACTGTCTCTATGTATGAAATTGTATTTTTTTTTTCTGTTATTATTATTTTTCTTCTTTGGGATTTATTCTCTGTAATTAAATCTAGGTATTTAATAATGGTCAATGCATGGCCGGGTCTCCCCTACATCACCCCCTGTAGTAACGAGAGTACTTATTTTGATGTGTATAGTATGTAAGTGTTTATGCTTATTTTTAGTAATAATTTTTCTTTATTATTTTAAGGAATTTATTTTGATTGTTTTGCGTTTCGTTATTTTTGGGACTCTGGATTTCCGCTCTACATCCCAATATTCACTTTATATTTCGTTCTTTCCGTCTCGTGTGAGTTTGGTTCGAGACTGTTTTTCCCGTGCTGTGTGCGCGTGACGTCATGTATGTTTGTACCCAACCAAGAAAATGGCTAGTTAACATCTCCCAAAAATCGTCTTGCATCGCCGATCGAAAAATGTCTACCATAACTTAACCAACAAGACAATAAGATGTGATTCGGGACATGGTGAGTTAGTTCCAGTTTATTTAGAATAAAAGATTAATGGAATAATTCGTATTTTTGGACGAACTATGATATCAGTGAACTGTCGCTGAGTGCTTCGTGCTACAGAGGGTAGCCATCTTGAAAATTTTCATAAACTAAATCTTTAATCTGGATTAATAGTGCAAATTTCAAGTGAAACGATTTAAATTCACGTCGACTTGAACTTATAACTCTTCACAACCTTTTATTTTTATCCGGAGGAAGAACTTTCAACATGCTTGCCTAAATTTTCTTTACCGTTTCCTCCTCCGTTAGTATATGAGCACAGGCATTCTGGGCGAAATTTAGGTTTGGTAACATTGAAATTTTGAATATTTAATTTTATAGTTAAGCACTGAAATCTTATACATCATGATCTCAGAAGTGAACTCAGCCCTTAGTGAACAAATATTATGAACCTTAGGCTGTTAAGAGAGGGCGAAAATGTAGAAATTTCGGCGATGTAAACGTGTAAAATCTCGATCCTTTATTCCCCTCTTAACCTACTTTCTGGAATTTTGTTTGATTCAAAAATGGAATGGGGTGGAATCGACAGTCTATACTTGTGTGTGTGTTTATGTGTTCATTAAGTTACAGGCCGGTAGAGCCATGTTAAACTACCTTTCGATTAAGTAAAATCTGTAATAACTAATTTATATTTTCGGGCCCAATATTCTAAATTCTAAACTTGAACAATACATGTTATGTGTTACGTGTTTTGCACAGTTTGAGGGTACCAATGAGTCTATTTTTCACTCGCATGAACTTTACTTTTGGTATTTTTTTTAACCCAAAATTCTGTACGAGTGAAAAATAGGGGCATTTTGTCTGTACAGATCGCACCTGTGTAATTAATGTGATATTATCGATATATTCTATACTTTAATAACTGACTTCACTCTGGTTATAAAATTTTCTTTTCCAACATTTTGATGTGATAAACTTCAAATAATTTAACTATGGATACATTTTAATATAGTTGGCACACTGTCATAATGTTAGATGTTATTTGAGGAAACAGCTGTTCTCTGTATATGAGAAGGTGTCACCAAGATTTTGTTAATGTCCTCATAAGGTAATGTAAATTTTAACAGGAAAGTTTATAATAAAATAGAAATTATTAAATTCAGGAACCCGTTTAATTTCTTGAGAATAACGAATGGGCTATAGAAATTATACTGTTATTTAAGTTGGTTGAAATTCTTGTGTAATAGGAAAGCTATTACATGCTAATTACTTGCGTGTTGCAATCCAACGTAGGTCTCTTCCTAGTACAGTAGTATGATCTAATCAAGATGAGATTTTTGCTTGAAGGGACAGTGAGCTTTGTTGCACTTTTTTTTCCATCGACCTATATTACATACAGTGGTACGGATGTAACTTGTACCTTGTACTTAACATAATTAGGTTAGGTTCGATGGTGATTATTTTCTGGTTTTTTTATCTTCTATTTTGTGCAACTAGGCAATTACACTCATCTATTTAATTATTTAATGAAAGCCCACCTATGTAGAATGGATTTCGTGTGTAAAGCTAAAATCTCAACTTGACGGTCCTTGGCTTTAGTACTGGAAGACAGCAGTGCTTTTTGAGTGTCTACCCGAAATGAACCCAATGATATTGTGTATCAGCTACCATTGTTCAGTGCCGTTTTGCATTCTAGGATGCTGGCCCATTTGGTTAGTTTGGGTTCATTATGAGGAAGTGTTTACGTTTAGTGCGTTGTTGTGATCCTGTGATTGAATGTGCGTGTACCTAGCCGTCGATTTTGAGTTCAGCTTTTCGATTCTTTTGGTGCTGCTATGAAATTCCATTCCTGAACCTAGTGGTTAAGTTCCCTGGGGGATAGCCACCTACAACTTTATAAAATTTGTGTTCCTCTTGTCACCCCAATGAGTGTACATATGTGTGACTTCGTTAATATTTAATCATGTAGATGTATGCCAGCCTAGTGATTTCTGTGTAACTTTCGTTTTCTCTTAGATACTTCATAATGTGTAAAAGATATAAGATATGAATTTGTTTGATTTCTACAACACAAGCTTTATTCTGCTCAAATCTTAACGAAATTATTACTTCAACTTCTGGTTATAATGTCATACTTCGAAAGCAAATATCGTGTAAATTCAGATAAATAAATTGATTTTTTTTTTTAATCTTTATATTTCCTCAAAGATTTTGGGTTTCCTTTCAAAGAACTTAGTCAATATAACCTCTCAACTAACTAAGTATTACTTAAGGTTTTAGTTGAGTAACCATATACAGTGTGTGATATTGTTTGTGTTGTGCAGTGATTGAAATTGATTAACGTTTACCATCATATTCATTTAAATTAAACTACGTTATAAAAAATTAAGTAAACTTTGAAAGCAATTGATACTAATTTATTCTCTACTTCGGTTATCCTAGCGTTTTGAGAGATGTGTTTTAATTAGATTAGGTTCGGTTCATTACTCTGTCGGCTATTGGTAGGATTCTTTCACCAGCCGTGATGTGAAAACTTGGGAAATGAACAATATATTGAATTCTGCAGATACAGCGTTACGATATATGAAGTGACTCCAGGATGTTATGTGATATGTGTAAATAGATTAATTTGCATTTGAGTTAGATAATGATACGACGTTTAGGTTAGGTATTGACCGCCATTCGTTGTGTTCGTCGTTTTTTTTATTTTAGGAATTGCGATTACTACAGGTGCAGGCCATACTAAGGTAAAGGTAAGACATGGTATTTTTGCCACTCTGTATTAGGTTCTTCAATGTGATTAAGAATACAGATTGAGTCACACATGAGTTGTTATGCGTATAATCATAAGCTTTGAAATTATTCCCAAGTAAAGATTTTCGTTTTCTTTCTTTGACTATCGCTAATCCGAACCAGCTGGTACTTCAGATGATGAACCGACGATCTAATTGAAAGATTGGAGGTGTCGCCTTATCGGTATTTCCTTCTTCGTTCAGCTCTACTGTCTTTTAGCAGCAACCAAGGATCTGGAATCCTCTTCCCCCAGATAATCCTAAATCTGGAAGACATTTCTGCATCGCTCGTCTGGGGTGTTAAAAATGTTTGGAGCTAGAGTTTAGTCAGATGTGTTGCGTGGATACTCTAGGCTCCTGGCAACCCTATTTCTATTCCTGGAAGGGGTGTGTTTTTTACAAAGGGATATTCGTGTAAACCTGGAACTCCTTATAGTTATTTTTATTCAAAACATATTTTACTCTTCTTTTAGGTTAATACGTATACTCTTTGTATAAAAATAAATATTACTTATGTCATATTTTGATGTTTTTGACAGAAATTGTAGAAAAAAATCCTGTTTATTTAATTTAAAGCCAATATAGACCAAAACTTTAAAATTGTGGACAATAAAATTGTTTCAGTGTTTAACAAGAATATGCAGGCAACGGTTCATTTATTGTAATTTAAACCTTTTGTAGAAATAATTTTACAAAAGGTTTATAATTAGCTAATTATAATTAGCTTTATAATTAGCTTATGCTAATTATTCAGGAACTTGACTTGCAAAACGCTTTAGGTATTTTCAGTGATCCAGGTTTTACTGATTTTAAAGTTTTGAAGTTGGTGCTTTCTTTATTATTTTTAAGATGAGTTAGTTATCTTCTAATAAAATGCAGTTTTTAAAGCTAAATCTATGGCCTGAATAAGAACTATTTTTGTGTGTCGACCCTCAAATTACAAGCAAATAAGGGAGGGAGTCCATTAGATTAAGGTAAGACCTGTCCCGAATTTTGACTGAGAAAATATGATCACCATATATATAACATTTCATACTACTTCTCTGTTGCCCTTTAATTGCCGTAAGTTGCTTGTTAAAAGTAAACTGGATCTGATGTTCCTGTTAATAGTACCTCAAGCAATTACACCTCAAAGTAATAACACCAAAAATTAGAATCTCACAATGCTTAAATCTTATCGCGCGCTATTGCGCAAGTCTGACTGTCTGAAATAGAAATTATTATATTGTAGTCATCCCTACAAGACAAATCTGGACATCAAGTAATGTTAAAGTGTGCAGAATAAAAAAAAATATTTTCGTTTGTGAACCTTGTTTTACATAATAATTTTAATGTTTCGTTAAGAAATAAGAATGTTTAATTAAACTTTTCATTCATTATTGTGTCATTCCAAGAATTTACTACCCTTTTTTATCCTTGAATTGGCTTTCTCTTTAAATAAAGTTTGTGCATCTTCTATGTAGTGTACATGAGGAGTCATAGAAAAAGCCCCACCCTGTTAATACAGCGTCAAGCGTAACATACTATATTATAAATCTGTTATATTATGTATGCTATTGTTATATTGTTATATTGTGTGACTTTTCGAAATTGTCAAGTTTCTATCGGTCTATCTATCAAGTGTACAAGCTTTGATTTCAATTATGAATCGAATGAACAGCATTCAATGTTTTAGTCATATTAAAAATTTCATTTATAAAATTAATTTAATTAAGATTAAAAATTAGATTAAAAAAGATTCAAATTTGCAGATATTGTCAGAATGGTTGTGCCAATTGCAATCAATTTGGCAAGACCATAAAATATTTTCAAGGTTCTAGGAATAGCACTAGTACAATTAGTAAAAATAATAGTAGTAATTGTAGTAAAAATATGATAGTAGTAGTAGAAGCAGAAGTAGTAGTTGTGCTGGTATTAGTGGAATCAGCAGCAGCAGAAGTATTAGTAGTAGTAATAGTAGTTGTAGTAGTAGGATAATATTTTTAGTAGATCCAATAGTAGTAATAGAAGCTATTTTTGTTTCCGCCCCGAAAACCTAGAATACTTTAACTAGTCTACTTTAGAGTTCACTATGTTTTTGCGGATAACGAATTTATATGTAAAATATGATAGCAATATAAATGAAAAATGAATTTACATATTTTCTTGGACTGCCTTCAGAAAGGAGTGAAGAAAAGAAATGAACAAAAAGAGTCCCTTATTGGAGCTTCCTCAACCAGTTCTATGACATAGCTAGTAAAACAATTAATACAATGTTTTTCTGCTATCATTGTTTGCTGTTGAATAGATACGTACTGAAAAGTTCCGGAGAATTTCACTGAAAGGATCACTGGAAAGCTTTCCTGGAAGCACAAGAAAGGAAAAAGAGGATGTAGCAAAAGAAATAAAAAAAAAAGAGATGTGAATACTCTAAAGAATCTAAATTGGCCCTCTGCTTCTTGTTAAAGGTAATTTGAAACCCCCGAAGCAGGCTAACTAATAACCTCATTAAAGCTATTTGTTGAACGTACATTCAAAAGATGTGGTAAGAAAAGGAAAGGCTGTGGGTGCCTTTGAGGAGGAGTACGGATTAGTACAAGGTCTCCTTAATATCACGATGTTGTGACTATCAACAAAACAAGCGAAAGTTGATTTTTTTTAAAGTAACTCTCTTGTAAATGAAACATAAAACTTAAAATTTGTGTTACACGTTCCGGATAAGATATAGTGCAATATGTACGTTGGTCGTTCATTAATTAAGATTATTCTCACTAATAAAGCTACGTAACGAACAAATCTAATGAAATAAACGATAAACAGTAGTATAGTGCGTGGACGCAGCAATAATTCTAACAGAAAAGTGCGTCATAAAGTACGCGTGTTATTTCATTGATCTATGCTTTGGATTACTGAGGAAGTACATGTATTAGGAACATAACAAAATAAACGGATGAAGTCAGCTGTGTTGTTTGTGAGAATATCAACGGACATGGAACTAATTTCAAAGAAAGAAGGTCTGCTGATACTGAGCAGATATCTCTTCTTCAGAAACATTCTAAAATTCTAGTCCTTATTTTAGACAAACGGAAATATTTTTTTTGCATAATAGCGATATGTAGTAAGGTGAACAGTATCAAAAAATGTCATACCGTCTATTCGTGAGTTAGAAGCCGAGTTATGGCTGTAGATATGGTCGGCAGTTTTTATTGCTTTTTAATTTTTTTATATTGATTGCAGACACAACCTCACCCAGGTCCAATAGTACTTATTCGAACAACTTATTAAAATTAAAATTTGAGATATGGGTGTTTCAGATGTGATGGTCAAACTAGCAACATGATGGTTAGGTGGTAATGCCGGCTAATTTCAACACGTTTTACTTTAAATGGATACAAAAATTATAAATATTTATAACTGCAATACCACTTTCCACTACGGGGATCAAATTGGTTATATATTAACTAACGACTAGCAAATAGCATTTTACTCCTTTCGGCACCCCTTAATAGTTTCTAATTAATCAGGACAATTAAGCCGCGATTTGCAAAAAGGTTTTAAAAATTTACGTAGAAAAATTTTCTCTAGAGTTACAACTGTTAGCGCGTCGCCAATTGAAAGTCTGCCAAGATCACGTTTATATGGTAAGTCGATGGAATTCAGTTGTTATGCTGTTTGGTATCTTGTGTTATTATTGTTTGTATCTGAATTTAATTTGTAAGACTTTTAGGTAGTTTTGGTGGCTCGGGCTGGATGGAGGGAGGCAGTGTTCTAGAAACTTGCCATCAAGGTTTGAAATATCACCCAGATTCTTCCCTTTCTAGTCTAATGCGAGTAAAGTACTAAATTCCACGTATGTGTCAGGGGCTGCACAAGGTGTTACTCCATGTGATTTAGTTAAGCATTTTCTTAATCTCAAAATGTATAAGTAATCCGAAATTCATATTAATATAAATTCACGTCACTAGTTATGAACAAATAAATGCATTTCTGCATAGTATAAAGACTGGACGACTCACTGTTATTAGTAGCTGTAATCGTCCACCTTAGGTACATTTGAAAGGTGTGGGTCTAGTAATGTGTCACACCAGCTCACTGCTGGTGGAAAAAATAAATTAATGCTTTTAGGGAAAATATGGTAACAGAAATATCCTATGGATTCATCTTTCCTCCACACTAGTTTATTTTAGTTCTTAATCCCCAGGATCCAATTCTGGACCATGTTTGCATATTTTCATTGCTTGGCATATTTACAAGTACATTTACATCTTCCTGACACCCCATGTTTACCACTCTTTGCGCTGTACGATATTCTGTTGTTCGTCGAAGTTCACCCATATTCTTTATAATATTCAACTGTTCGTTGAGCATAAACCTTAACTGTCATCCGAAGGATTTGCGATCCCAGACGCTCACTAAGCGCTCAGTCCTCAGTGAGCAGCTCAGTCCTTTGAATGAAGCCATTGTAGTAAACAAATGGGTGCCAAAAGACACGCTTTGTGCCCCGTGTGTAACCACAACCCTTGTTGTCAACATTTTTTCCATACTTCAAAGACCACACAGAATTTGGTTCAGAAGCCTGCTGACAGACGCACTTTTTCTCTTTCTTCTCTCATCAGTACATTCATGAATGAATGTAAAAAGAACTTTATTTTATTATGTTATTTTAACCAGACATCTAACTTGGGTGTAAGCTAGTGAAATGTACTAGGGATTATGCTCCTCGGCAAACACTTTTGTAAGAAACCAACCTAGGACTTACATTAAACACTATCCCGACATTTCTCTAGCGGAACTGAGGAAACACTGGGAAAGCTGAGTCAAGGTTATCGGCAGGAGGATTAGTCCGACAGTTAAATGTTTTTTTTTTCCTGAATCCAAAATTTTAGTATTAAGATTCTTCTATTGTTGATAACTTCTATGTAGGGTCTATTTGAGTCGAGAAGGGATGGTGACATCTTATCACCCTTGGGCAACTCCCACAATTCAAGATGGAGTTCGCCGATACCATCACTGTTCAATGTATTGTGCCATATGACTTAATAATGTCATATAAATAGATGTTAATAGATGTGTTATTCCTTTATTGTCTGAAGATTTGCATCATCTATCGCTAACCTGTCAGTGCTATTAAAAAAAAAGTGTCAGATAGTATTAAGCCCAATAACTGTTTATAATTACAGTAAAGCGGATTTTTAAACGTATATAAAATGTTACAGATACAAAACTGGGTAGCTATACTTGAACGTAGCAATACTGATGAAGATGTGGATCACTTTTACAATATTTTAAACTCTGTGATAAACAAATATGTACCAAGGAAGAGAATGTTTAAAAAGAACAAATATCCGAGTTGGTTTACATCAGAAATGATTAATACACTAAAACAAAAAGAATATTACAGAAACGTAAAAAGCTATCAGATTATAACTACAATGTTTATTCAGTTGCACAAAACAATTAAAGAGTAAGTTATCCCGAGCTTATAAACAATATATAATGCAAATTGAGGGTACACTAAATAATAATGTTCAATTATTTTGGAACTTTATTAAGAATAAAAAAACGAATAATAACACTATCAATTGTATGTATTATAATAATCAAAGGTTAAATTCTACCAAATCAATAGCTGATGGTTTTGCGCGATATTTTCGAACTGTATATCCTGCTAACTCCGCTTCTTACGTTATTCCACATGGAAGTAATCTACAAGTTTCTTACTGTCTAACAATTGAAACAATCACCAATAATGATTATACAGCCTCCATTAAAAAGTTAAAATCTACGAAATCAAGTGGCCCTGATATGATTCCTACATATATTTTTAAAGGATGTGTAGACGTATTAATAACATCTCTCTCACATATATTTAATCTTATTTTAAGAACGTCTACTTTTCGCACAATATGGAAAACTAGCAAGGTGTGTCCAATACTTAAGAAAGGTAACTCAGATAGAATTGAAAATTACAGGCCAATATCTCTCATATCCGCTCCTGCCAAAATATTTGAACATATAATTTATAGTAGAATTTACAAACATGTTAAAAATATATATTTCGACATGTCAACTTGGTTTTTATTTTGGACGTTCCACAGTAACAAATTTAGTAAGTTTCGTTCAAAATGTACCAGATTCTCTTAATAATAAATCTACAGTGAACGCTATATACACAGATTTTGCAAAGGCCTTTGATAGACTTGACCATAACATATTACTTAATAAATTATCAAATATGGGGTTTTCACACAAATTAATGATATTAATATGTTCTTATTTGCAACAGTATGTAGCATTTAGTCAAGTTAATACTACAGTGTATGACATTACTTCAGGAATACCCCAAGGATCTAATCTCGTCCCATTATTACTATTAATATTTATAAATGATCTGCCTGCTGTTAAAACGTATTCAAGATGCCTTTTATATGCAGATGATATGAAAATTTATAAAGAGATCAAAGATGATAAAGATAAATTATTGCTGCAGGCAGATCTGGATAGTTGTCACAAATGGAGCATTGAAAATAGGTTGGCTTTTAATATTAATACATGTGTATCTATTATGTTTTCTACAAAGAGCCATATTATCACTATGAGTATAGTATTGATAATATTGTTATAATATTGCAATACGGAATGCTAGCTACGTAAACGATTTAGGCGTACTTGTCAATAGTAAATTATGCTTCAAACAACATATAGAAAAATATTACCAATGAAGCATATAAGTCATTGGCTTTCTTAAAAAGAAATACAAGATAATTTAGTACGACAAAGGCTTGTGTCACTAATAGTATTGTTCGTAGTAAACTGAAATATGCGTCTATTGTATGGTCACCTTATTACAAACAGTACGATAAAAAAATTGAGCGCATTCAAAAAAATAGATATTTGTATTACAAAACAATTATTAATAGTTTCACTAAAGCAAATATGTCATACAATGAGTTATTAAATATATTTGATTATTCTTTGTTATCCGTAAGGCGTACTATTGCTTTAATGGCTTTTATATTCAAGTTAATAAACGGTAGCTTAGATGAACAAGGACTTGCAAGCCAACTAAGTTTCAATGTTAAACAAACAAACCTTCGAATGAGAACTCCATTTTATATTACAAAAGGTAGAACCGAATCATTTCCTAACTCACCTTTAATTAGAATGTGTAGAACTTATAATAATTTGTCAAAAACCAATCCTGAATTAGATTTTTCGTCCTCTTACTCACTGTATATAAGTATTATTAAATCTGTTATAAGCAAATAGAAGAATCATTAATAATTGTGTGCATATTATCATGTAATATTAAAACTTGCACAACTATATGTAATGTAAATTAAATTGCGATGCCAACATTTTCTTTGCTTAATATATATAATGTTTTTCTTGTAATATATACTGTATGTGTATCATGTGTTTTTATTTGTGTTTTATTTGTGTCTATAGGACAAATATCACATATTCAAGTATATCACGGACATAACTTTCTTTTTAGTTTTTTTTCGGTTTCTTTTTTTCTTTGTATTTTATATATTATTTATCTGTGCTGTAGTGTCTTATATCATGTAATGGAACTTATGTAAGCCTATTGTAATAGGGACTAATATCCTGTAATAGGTATCAAATAAATATATAAAACACCAAAATTTTTATATTGAGTGTTTTTTATCGTTACCAGTTTTGAAGTAGAGTTTATTTAAGAGGGCTCCTCGCTCCAGCCCCCACATTTTAATCATTTTTCAAAATATTAAAAAACTAAGAGCATTATCAAAAATGAAAAAACATAGCGTACTAGAACTTACAAATTACTATGAAATACAATGGACAGCGATCTTGAAATCTTGTCCATTGATTAGTACTGAGACTTTAATTAAATAATTACGTCATAAGTTTTTAAAACGTATCACTCATGAATGTACAAGATCTCGAGATCGCTGTCCATTGTACTTGATAGTAATTTGTAAGCTCTAGTGCACTATGTTCTTACATTTTTAATAGTGCTACTTTTGAAATATTTTGAAAAATGTTGTAAAAGCATAGTCTGTTCCACCTTACTTAGTCTGTTCCACCAGTAGTACATACATGGCATTCACATACATATTCTCGTAACTTATTGACTGTACTTCGAATATAATCCTAACATTGTTAAGATATTTAGTCGTTCTTATACTGATATCCATTCAATCCAAACTACTTTGAATCATTACAGAGATTACATGAACTGTTTTTCTCCTAAAATTTGAGCTGAACATTTTACTTTGAGGTAACCTCAAAATTCTTATTTAAAAAATCTCGTACAGATTGTCTATATATTATTTACAGTACTCCATTAAGAAAACGTTGCAAAATAAAACTAATTTTGTTTGTTTTCACTTTTATTTTTCTTCCCTTTGAATTACATGAACAAGGTGACTGCAACTGAAGTACTACTACTTAGGTTTCGTCAATCTTTTCACCGTTGGAAACATCCGGCCACGTGCTACGCAATCTTTCGGAATTAGGATGAAGGCTTGTGTACTCAAGAGAAAAGCTAGAGTTAGTGGTTCTAAATACTTTTCTCAGCCGAAGAGTGCGTAAGAAGAATTTCCTATTAGCTGAGTTTCTGCCGCAGATGTGCGTGTTTTCCTACTTCCTCCAACTCTCACCCTCCCTTCTCATCTGATTAATTTTACTTCTTCTACGATCAATTGCAGAGATTTAAGCTGAATGTGGATAAAGAAAAACTGGAATATAAAAGAGAAAATCGTCAGAGAAAATTCAGATTAGATTATTTACTTCTATATTAAATACATTATTTAACAAATGTGTTTTATGACTATTTACCGGTATCAGGAATAACAAAGGCAACTAGTAATTCAATCAAACTACAAGTCAAGGCCATCGGCAGGGAGGAGCAA
>JAGDQP010035062.1:0-14291 GCA_022664845.1 Lepisma saccharinum | reverse complement strand
TCTCTCTCTCCGTATGTTAAAACATTGAGCTCTTCGTAACAATACTGGAGTGACTGCTTAGTGTCGAAAAATAGGCGCCTGAGCAAATATTTGAAGAGTTCTTCCTTCCGTAGAACGTAATAGGATCCATGGATATTTATGCACCTTGTTCATCCAGATATACAAACAACAAAAGTACTTTTAGTTAGGTTCAGTTTATTTATAAAACGACAATAAATGCACAATCGTATAGTTCTTGTTTTATGTTATAATACGTATTTTTTTTGCTGACAGCGAGGAATTATCTCTAAAGTATAATAAATGCAATACAACAAAGAACACATGCTTCTTATCCTTCTTATGATTTCTAGTTTTAATAATAATGTGAAATAAAAATTGATCTGATCAATATCTAATCGTAGAAGTATAATTAAATTTTTATTTTGTATATGTTTTAGACTCATCCTTGTACAGAATAATTATTTTGCTTATTTTTACAGCTTTTGACAGGCCACTTGAATTGCCTAAACTGGATAACTTTCTGAACCTCACAGGTCCGGCACTTGAATTCCCTATACTGGATAGGGTTCTAAACCTCACAGGTCCGGCACTTGAGTTGCCTCTCCCACGTAAGTTCGAAATTGCTCATCCTTCTATCGATACCTATAGCAATATGCATTAAATATTGTTTCAGTGATAAGAATACATATTTTTTCTTATAATGAAAAGTTACATGTTGTCCTTATATGAAGAAAAATACGTAAAAGAATAGTACATCATTTGAAATTGAAAGTGAAATAATTACTCTTAAAAAAATAGGAACATAATATGTATAAATGAGAATATAGAATGTTATTCAAAGGAAAACAACTACATCTTTAATTTTCTTTGACATTCACTCTCCTCTAAATTTCTCTATTAGTCTAACCTACTCTCAAAATGGCAGTGGTGACCATATTTCAAGCTATCGTTTGCCTGCATGTACGGAAGGGAATCAGATAAAAATCTAATATAAAAACTACTTAAAGAGATACTTATCTTAAACAATTCGCACTAAAAAGTAAAATATAATTTTGTTTATGTATGACTAAAAAGAAAACAATGGGGCGCGCTCTCATATACAGTCACTTTATACATTCTTCAATTGGCCAGCCCCATGCTTTTCTTTTTAGCCATGCATAAACAATATTAGTTCTTTTTAGTACGAATTGTTTAAAAAAACCATGTCTTTAAAAAAGTTATTTTCATTACTTTTTAGAGTTATTTCGGTGTTTGGTTACTTTTTCTCAAGGTAATGTTTTGTGACTTAAATCGTAAAGTCTTCTCCAATCAGTCAAACGCAACATCGTTACAGGCTAGTATTTATTTTAGAATATAGAAGTTCTTTAAAAAAATAGAACATGCTTTTAAAATATATGAATATACAGAAATATATGAAAGTAACAATGTAATAATTACATCGCTGTGCAAAATTTCCTCATTCTATAACATCGGGGAATTAGATAAATTAGCGTTGCAAGATTTCAGGACACCACGAACCATTTTGAACTAAAGAACAGAATGTAATAATTAAGTACAACGGCTGTTTCTGTGATTTCTGTACAAAATCGCAATTCATGAATTAAACTTTTTTTTAACAGAAAGAGATCTATTGGAGTGCCATAAAATGTTAACATGAACTCAGTATTTCTTTTGACTTTCGAGCGTATTTGTAATGATATACCACCGTCCTAATAAAACTAACAAAATAAACATTAGTCTTCGTTGCTAATGCGCTATAGTTGGTTGTCTCTCGTCGCCATTGTAACGGCAATTATTATCTTCGCAGTTCTCAACAACTAGATTGTTTCGGAAGTCCCTGTACCACAGCTGAAATCAGGACACTTATGGTGACCCGGTCTAATCCGAACATAGGTGGTCAGGAGACCGAGTCCGAAACTTGACCCGAATGACCGAATTGACCCCGTATGGGAAATTTCATTTACTGGGAATTTTAGTGTCGTATTTTTTGTGGTCTGGGGTAACATCTCACACAGTAAAAAATAGCTGTGTTAATTCAACACAATGTGGTGTCCCAGCGTGACTACCACTTTTGTGTGTTAAATCAGCACAACACACGGTGTTGATTTCGGTACTAGGAGAGAAAAAAGTTACGGTTGCAGTTAAATTTGAACATGGGTTACTTAGATAGAAGACAAGCGTCTTACTGGTTTCGCTAAATCGTCAGACGGAATGAGTACTAGATTGAAACAATATAGAGGATAAAAAAATGTTGTTGAACCCCAAACACAAACAAAGTTACTCTCACGGCTTATGCCATGATTTAATCACTTTTCTATTGGTCAATTAGGGATCACAATCCCCATTTATTGAGAATATGTTCCATTTCTATGAAAGCAAGCGCAGCATTTGACATGTTACGATAAGAAAGCAGTAATGCTGCTCAAGTGTTTGACTGTCGCCATCTTGCTTGCTTTCATAGAAATGGAATATTCTCAATGAATGAGAATTCTGGTTCTCTATTGACAAATAGGAAGTGATTAAACCATGGGATAAGTCATGCAAGTAACTTAGTTTGTTCTGGGGGTTCAGCAACATATATTCGATCCCATACACTGTTTAAATCTATAGTCGTTTAATTCAAATGTTGTTCAGTAAATATCGTTTGCAACTACTACATTTTCTATCTGACTGTTTAGTGAAGTCGGTAAGACGCTCGACTTTTAACTGAACAACCCATGTTCAAATCTCACTGCAGCCGTAACTTTTTTTCACAGTACCGAAATCAACATCGTGTGTTGTGTTGATTTAACACACAAAAGTGGTAGTCACGCTGGGTCACCGCATTGTGTTGAATTAGCACAGCTATTTTTTGCAGTGCAGGTTCCTTTCACCCTATAAAACAACACTGTTCAAGCACAACGAAGCAACTAAAATCTCTGCTTTGTCTTCCGAGTTACCGGGTCATCTGGTCAGACCGGGTCCCAAGTCTGGACCCGGTGATCCGTTTCCGCTCTGCGCTCTACATATATTAAATTGCTAAGTTTGGTTCAAACCAGTGCGAATTGAGATTGCTCCAATCTTGTCTACCCGGTGCGTCTTGAAAGTGTCCCAATGGGGCTACCACACAAGAACTTTCTGTGCAAATCACAGAATGTTTTATCAAATTATTGAATTTATTCAAAAATTTTGTCAAACTAACATTTAAAAAAATGAATTGCGTCTGTTTTGTATTAAATGCATATTATTCATTATTTATCCTTGAAGCGAAGTTTGTTACATGTTTGCTTTCAACATCTATAATTTCGTCTTAGATACACCATAGAAATATGATGAAAATTTATTTCCCAAATCTGATGTTTTAGTTATTCCAAGGCAGTCCTATTAGTATATTTTTCACTTCTACGGTAAATGCTATTTGTAGTTAGTAAAATAGTAAAAAGCAGTACTCCTAAATAGTATTAAATTACATGTAAAAGTCTGCTTTGGTCCGAGTGGAAAGGATTTTCATAGTGAATATGGATTCGAGTTTTTATGAAAACGTGAGTAAAAAAATAATATTTCTAAGCTCATAAATATATATTATTATTTCAAAGCATAAAAAATTAATAGATTGGCATTTTATTCTGTATGTATTTTCCTCTCCTATTTATATACACGATAATAATTTATGTCTTCACACTGCTGCCTAAACCAAATCACTTTCTAAATTTCATAGTACCGTACCCAACTTTCCACATAAGTTCGATATTGGCAATCGTTCTGCATTGCGCAAGGTAGATTTCTTAGCATTTTTTTTTTCTGAAATCAATGTACTTCATGTTTGTGAAGATTTACGCTAAGTGTAGGCCCAATATAGAGGAGAAAATGTTCAAATGCGCTGAAGGGTTTTTTAATGAACGTCAAAGAATTACTCCACCACATTTTTAAATACGATATGATATGAAAGAAGTATAGAATATAATTCAAAGACGCTATTAACACAACCTTCATTTCCTTAATGTTTTTCGATAAATATACAGTTGTGAGCTACAGAAAACAGTTTAGTATCGAGAAAACAACGGCAGTCAACGTTCAATTTACAAAACCCTTAGAAAACGAAAAGAAGATATACAAGAGCTTTACGTAAACCCAGTTGTTGATCGGGATATAGAATGATACAAAGACCTGCAACACAAAAGCTAAACCTAACGTAGGTTAACCTAAATGTAAAGAAATTAGGTAAGAGTCTATAAGATTGTTATTCATGTAGATTACTCCCAACATTAATGTCATATACAACAAGGATTTTAAACATTTTTGGTCACAGAATCAATGTTTTCATTATTTTCCACTCGATTTTTGGTTCTCTAAACACAATAGTTTTCCTTCAATGGTGATACCTTCTAGCTAAAGGAAAGCCAGTTATAAAAGTTGATTAATTTTATTTTGGGCCTTTTTGTACTACTGCACATATAGATGTGTTTTCTGAGAATAGAATAAAATTTTGTATAATTTTCTGTGTGCTTTTACCTCAAGAATCACTTCCTATCGAGCATGGTCGCGAGTGTTGAATCACTAAATGTATATCGTTGATGGAAACCAAAGTCGAGAGTAGCTATAGGAAGAAAGTAAAAAGAAGAATCAGAACCGATGATCAGAGAGTTAATGAAAAGGTTTTGTATGGAGTGCTGTATCGTGAACTGTGCGAGAGACTGACTAAATGTATTTGGAAGTATTCAAAGTGTTGATTGACATTTAGTAGAATACGGGAAACAGCTGGATACGTAGTAAAAAAAAAATTGCTGAATCAAGTGTGGGAGAGACGAACTATACTGCAAACGGTAAAGAAGTTAGAAAGAAACAGCATAGAACATTAGATTCTCAGCTATTGTATATCGAGAAATGGAATTAACTGTATAGTTTAAGCAGAAACAAAAATTCGAAAAGGTTGGATGCAACTTTTTATACTATTAACCAAAGTAAATCGTACATGCTAATAGAAAAAGAAAACTGTCAAGACTGGATGAATTGAAAGAGCTTAACATATCTTGAAGGACCTGCTGCTTTTGACATAAGAATAATGGTGATGATTCTATACCTTTAGAATCATATTTATCTCATATTAGAGTACTAGGTTTAATATGCAAACACACTCACTCTTAAGGCTGCTTTGTATGCATTTTACACACAGTTCTTTACATATGTGCTTTTAATGTGTATATTATCGCTTTCTGGAATACATTATTCAATTTCAGAAAAAAATATTTCCTAATGTGATTTCATACTAATAAATATTTTAACTATACGTAATGGCTATGTCACTTATCTATTTATACAACAGTACTCGTAAAAAATAACATATTATCTAAAAACTACTTTTATGGACAAAATCAAACTAATTTACAAGCTTCACATGGTTTCTTGTTTTCGAATATTCTTGAATATAGAGTTCTAGTATCTAAACATAGGCGCATAATTAATTTTCATTTTATTTCTTATATATTTTATATTGCTACGTTATTCTAGCATAATATTGTAATTTATTTTTACAGCTCTCAACATAACAAATGAATTGCCTACACTTGACAACTTTCTGAATTTCAAAATTCCAGCATATCGATGTAAGTACTACACACATTCGCAATTCGTCTACATTCTCAACATGTATTTTTATGGTCTTTCTGTAAAATAACTATATATTACACATTTAATATTACAGATTAAGGGAAGTTTTCATAGTACCGTACAATTAAGGTTTTCAGTACTATCTTCAAACAGGCTCCCAGTACCCGACAGTAAACAGTAAATCGTATTAAAATATTGTGAACATAAAGTACAACATTTTCAGTGTCTGCACAGTTAACATGCACCCATTCTGAACATGAAACACACTTAACCCAGTCCTCATCAAAAGTTTCTATTTTTACATGTCGTATCGTTACCACTATCTTGTTTGATATCAGCACACATTTGCAGTATTTCATGAACTCCTTTTCCTACCATTTGTCCTTGTTCACTATTCTTTTTCCTCTTGTCTTCCTTTTTCCTTCTCCCAGTGCCCAAACTTGTTGATTTCATGTTGTAGTTTCGTAATGGACTCCTTCCTTTTTTGTACTTCTTGTCAGCTTTGTGGGTTATTTCTTACCGTATTTTCTTCTTTCTCTGTAGCTTCTGTTACTTTTACTTATGGTTTGTTTCTGGAGGAGCTAAAGAACAATATTTTACTCATACCACCCCCCTTCTTTTGCTTTCATCTAGTCTTCTTATAAGCTTAGAGCCTTTTCATTCTTCTTCAGAGCATTTTCCTTCCACTTTCTATTCATACTAAGATATTCAGTGTAAATGAAACGAAAAATGAGTTAGTCAACAATTTCATGACTAAATCAATGCCTGTACTATATTTTCTTTTGCCTGAAAGCAGACCTATTGTCCGATATTGGGGAATTTTCACGTGTTGCGGAATTCTCTTACACAAAACTCACAGTTGGCAGAACAACACTGTGCCTCATAATTTTCGATCATATGTAATAAGATAATAAGCTCTGCATGTTAACATTCATTTTACTCGCCTTTTAGGTATTTGTTGTTTAAAATTAGAAAATAGTTGGTTAAGACATTAATTAATTTATCACCGAGACGAGCCGAGTTCAATCTCCACTTCCATGATTTTTTAAAATTCTTTCTTAGTCTGCCATAATCGTTCATTAACACATTCTTACTTATAAAACCAAGTTTGTTCACATCAGTTCACATGTAACAGGCCTCCCCTTTTTAAGTATAATTTTATCTACGGCCGAACGACAAGCAATTATAATAATTTGGAAACAGCTCCAAATAATGCTTAGAATATCTATCGAATGAAACAGCCCACAGTTTCAATGAGTGTATTCTAGTCTGGAACAGGAGCCATACGGAATACAATTTTTTAATATACAACAAATTATAATTCAATTTTTCTTCCATAAAACTGTAAGTTTCCAACTTTACGTATCTTCGATCTGGAGTCACTCTGTATGAAGTAAATTCAGGGATTAAATTCAGGGTGGGCCAGGAAGGGCTGGATACCACCTACCACTATTATCGCATGCCATGGATCTTGTGTTTCTATATATTGTATGATGCACACAATACATATATCGACAGTTATGGGGTAATATTTGGTCAATTACGAATAAATGACTAGGATGGGATGCACTTGTTAGAAACGATATTTGGATGGTCAACTTAGAATTTAACAACAACAATGTATCTGTTGTTGTTCAATTTTCATTATTAGTAGTTTCGAAATATTCTGATATGTTTCTTCAGTGCTTCCCGTTATAGAAAATCATCAGAGGTGACCACATCACTTTGTGACAGACTTTGGTTCAAATATTTTACTGTTCTGTCTTCAACGAATTCATACCACATCTCGTACAAACATGCTCTGTGGAATCTATTTAGAATGCATAACATTGAAATATGACAGGTTGATTATGTCTGGTGACAATAACGTTTCCTTAAAAAAAATATTTCATCGTACCATGGCATTCATTAACATTAATTTCCTTTAATATTCGTCCCTTCAACTTCTTAAAGTAGATGGCGAGGAAGAGAAGTCTGTTCTCCTTTAAGAGGTTTAAAGTTAAAGTGGAACGAACTCTTACATAGACAATCCACACTCTATGTATTTCAATAGCTAAATTCAAGAACCTCAGATTTAAAACATTTCTCAATCTTTCAACTAGATTGTTCATGTAAGCAGGAGTGATAATTAAATCCCGAGACTGTACACCTACTCAAATATTTAAATGGTCTCATCAATAAATTTCTAATGTTTGGTGAAGTTAACGTTCGAAGAGACATTTCGATATTTGGCAATTGGAACTACAATAAATTAGAACCAACGTTACTAATACTTTCCTTTCTCCTTGTTACCGATCGGACTGACTAAGCGACGGCTTCGTTCGTTAGAGGTTCATTAACATAATCCAGTACAGTCATCTTTAGTAACGTTTTCGCTTTTCCAATGTAGTTACTGAGAGTGTCATTTAAAATCGAGTTAAGTTCCCGTGAATCATCAAGAATAGAGCTTTTCAGACTTTGTTTAAACCACCGGACGAATGCTGGATTAGTTCATCAAATAAATAACTTGCTCGCTACCATTTTCATGTATTTAGTTGCAAAATGTTATTTGGAGATTTGTCATTCTCCACGTGTGAGGGATTATGGATTGATTTTTGGTCTCTTTCTAATGCATCAGTCCTTTGTCGTACAATCCATTTCGTTCCGTTATTCACGATAATAATCATTATGTACAGTCCCGAACAAAAAAATATAACAACTGCAATATGCTACAAAGGCGTTCAAAAAACGTAGTAAAGTATGTTCCAAACTTTAAAGTAGTTTTCTTCTTCAGTAAGGTTCAGTATCATGTGTTTCCTTCAAACAAATAAACGTCATAAATATTTGTGATTGCTAACGGAACTATTCTCTTTTAATGAATCTTTGCTGTTCATTTCTAGCACTTCCACAGACTATTTTAACCCATAAATATGATGAAAGTTTGATGAAATATGATGAAATATGATGATAATGAAAGGTTCATAAGTTTATAATTCCCAAAATTGGTGAGAATATTTATTTCTATCAAATAAGTATTGCCTTGCTGCAACTCAGATGCCCTAAAAGTAATCACCCTTTGCATTCACACATCTTTGTCATTGCTCTGCCAACGACTGTACTCAACGGAAAAAATAAGTCTGGATTGCGTGGTATTTGTCAACGTCATGCCTGACCTCTCTGTCATTCGCGAAATTTGCTTGGACAAGAAGTGATCACGGTGGCGGGAAAGAGGCTAATCAGTAAGTCTGTGGGCTATGGTGGATGAAAGTCTTCATGCTGTAACTCACAGTATGTCCGCACAGTTTGTGCTACGTGTGAGCAGTGTGCGAATTAAGGAAATTTTATCAGGGGGATGAAGTGCTGTTGATAAAATAACGTGATGAATCCAGTATCATCATACATGCAACCCCCTTATCGCCTTCGTTAATTCGCACACTGTGTACATTGTCATGCAACAGAAGGACACCATATCTTCTGATCCCTGTTGAATGTCTGAGGACAGGTAGATAGTGCATTTCATGCATTTCAGGAAATCGTCTCGCCACAACGAAGAAAGACATGATGACTCACTCGTACACTTTAAGCATACAAACAACACGACCTGTGGGTGAAGGAGTGGTTTTGCGTAGCGATCTTTCACCTTTATCCACAACTGTGCTAATCATTTAAGATTATCGTACTTTATCCATTTTTCATGATACGTGACAATCCGATTCAGAAATCCTTCCCGTTTATTCTTCAGACTAACAGAACTGCGCGCTTCAAGACGACGTGCCTTGTTGATCGGTGTCAACTCGTGTGGCGCCCGTGATTCCAAAATGTTTCATCTTCTCGATGGCGTTGACGTATCTAGCAACAGTTAGTATAACAAATTAGTCTACAGTAGTACGAACGCTGTTTTTCACATTAGTTCCGATGGTATTCTCCAGTAAGTCGCCTGAAACTGCTCGTGGCCACATGGGCTCATTTTTCAGATATGTATCACCAGAAAAGAACTTTAACATGAGTTGTTAATGTTATTCGTCGCACGGCGTATATAATGTATTGTTGCAAACCCATATGGCCAAATCACTCACCATTCAGTGCTCTTAATCATCCAGTTGACCCGGCCGTCTTCAACAGCTTTACGCCCATTGAAGAACTGGATAGCACAGCGTGTTCTGTGAGCATCTAGTGAGGTTGAAACTGAACCGTCAGCCATCAACTCACACAATAATATTCTAGGATTATTCCGGAAATTCCAACCTAGCATATCCTTCTAACATTCTCAGAATCATATTTTAGGAACGTCCTGATTTGCTCTCAAGTGTTCTGGGCAGAGTTGAAAAAAATCACGATTTTTTTAAAAATAATTTTTGTTGATTTTTTTTATTTAAATAACTTGCGGCACTCAAAATGACCGATATTAGTGTTAATCCATAGTTTTCGGGATCACTGAGAATCTAAGATGAATAGTGACACTCCCGATGTCGTGTAAGATACCCCTAGTACCCTTAAGAGTGGGGTGGGAAGGGGTGACATCTAAAAATAATCGAAAACGATCTATATTAGTTTTGAATCCATAGTCTTCGGGGTCCCTTAGGTGAATAGTGACACTCCCTATGCCGTGTAAGACACCTCTACCATCCCTAAGGGTGGGGTGGAAAGGGGGTGAATAAAAATAATCGAAAATGGCCGAAATTAGTGTCGAGTCAATAGTTTTCTGTGTCCCTGACATGAATAGTGGCACTTCCGATGTCGTTTAAGTCCAAGTTCAGTCTCTATCTGCATGGGGGAGGTGATAAAGGGTTAAAATGTTCAAAATTACCGATATTAGTGTCGAATCCATAGTGCTGATTGCTTACAGTCCCGATGACATTTAAGTCGAAGTCCAGTAGAATAAAACTTCGATGAAGTAGTAAGTAGTATTAATAGTAGCTGCCAACATATTTTACACATCCCGCACCAACGGGCGGGTATATCAGCTAGTAATTCCATAAAGTATTAGAGCTACTTCAAAACCGCCGTTGCTCAGTAGTAGAGCTCTCACCTCTGGTCCGTGAGTTCCCCGATTCGATCCCGGCTCATGCCATGTGGTCTTTGTAATGAACAAAAACGGTATGCATGGGTTTTCTTAGGGTTCTCTCGTTTCCTCCCACTTTCTTCATTCCACGAATTCTCCCATCATCATCCATTCTGTCTAATCCAAAGTTGCCTAAAGGCCTTAGATAAAATTAAATTTAATGAGAGCTATTTAATGCATCAAATCAATACTTCCAATGAGTATAAATAATTGCTTTTCAGCAATTTATGAAGAAATCAAATAATTTGATACAAATACACAAAGTAGGTGATGTTACGAAACAAAAACTGTATTTTCTGTTTTCTGTGTGTTTGTTGTCATATGTATTGCAAAAGTGAACATGTAATACAAATTGTAAACTTATAATGTGAATTGGGATCCTACATTCTCTTCTACAATTTCGCTAATCAAAATGAACCAATCAAATAGTTTGTTAAAATACTAGGTCGATCACTTTCATTTTGGTTTATATCATAAGTGCCTATCATCACATAAGCAATAACAGGTACATTTCAAGCTTACATATGATTCAAATCACAGAATGATATAAAATACTGCATTTTATTTCTACTTTTTTAAAAAAAAAAAATTAATGTAAATCATTGATTTTTTTTTTTAATTTCATCTTATTTAATTTGTTGTTTAAATCATGATTTAAATAAATCAACCTTGGTTCTGGGGTATATTGGGGATTTAAAGGAATATTTCTGGAATGTTTTGTGCAATATAAGAGTAATGAATGTTTGTAGCAAAGGGGTTATTGTCTCGGTGATATCCTAGCGCTTTAATAAGACAGTAAATTTGTTACTATTTGTTTTATACATTCCTAAAAGAATCCTAAATTCTAAAAATTTAAGTGGCAAGTATCGGTTAATACTGACCTTCAAAATAATGTCTTGTACACAGCAGTTTGTTTATCGTTTGTTACTTGCAGCTTGGACACTGTTGCGCTTATAAATACGCGTTGAATCTTTCAGATTTTACGAAAGAAAGTTTACGAAAAAGTTTTTACATTTTTCAAGTTTCCGAAATATTCAAATGTATATATTTTTAGAATGAAGGCTAGAAAGTGTGACGTCACATGTTCTCCTCATTAGCATAGACCCATAAGGTTGACGGTGCCATTCTGAACTGTACTTTCTTTTTTCCATCTTAATACGACTACTATAATGCAAGATATTCAGATTTAATAATTTCGCAAGACGGCGGTTTGTATTTATCACACTTTTCGTATTCTGATTGGACTTTCTACTTTCGGATGCAATCCCATCATTTATTCCGTCTTGATACAACAACTAGAAAACAAGATATTAAAATCTATAAAGGCTTTTCAAAATGACTGTAATAGCTAAGTGACGTCACACATTTGTGCTGTTCAGAGATACCTATTATTTTCGTGGTGCCACTCTGAGCCAAATGCCGCCCCGTTTATTTCACCTCTCTAGAACCATTTTTCTTTTTTAATCAAAATGGCGCTGAGAGCGAGGGGTTTGTTTGGTAATCCCGGCGCAACTTGTTTTTTGCCGATCTCGATATGAGAAACATAAATTTGAAGTTATGTTTCATGTACCCCATCTCTAAATTAGACCAAGAAGTCTGTGTAAAGTTCGTGGTTGGAAATTCTGTGACCGAATCACTTTGGTGATTGTAATTTCAAGTTACCCGTGCCATTTTCAACTAAACATTGTTTATTTCAGCTCTATACACCTAGTGAAACGGGAGATATTGAAATCCAAATATTTGTCGAAATGACTATGGCAATTTGTATCACTTGATATATTATCGATAGTTTGATTGGACTTGCAAGTTTCGTCTGCCATGCTAAGAAAATCACCGTTTATCACATTCCGATAGCTCAATTAGAACAAAAGATATTCAATGTGTGTATGATTCGAGAGAATATCTTTACTATGGAAACGGTACATGTTAAAACATTCTAATGCGGTTAAAGTCTTAACAGGACTTTCTTACATCATTATGTGAAGTTTAGCTGCAATCGGCTCATTGATTCCTACGTAATGGTGTATTTAATAATTCAGTCTCGTTACCATGGAAACGGTAAATAGTTTGACTTTCTGATATGGTTCGAGTCTTAAGGATTCAGCGTAACACAATGATGGTAACAATTAAGTTTAAAGCATATTAATCTAAATGTACCAACATGAGACCTGCATCTGTGTTTTAGTAATTCAGTCTCATTACCATGGAAACGATAGTAACGTGAAAGTTCTGGTGCGGCTAAAACATGGAGGATTGTCCACTCTACCAGAAAAAGTTAAATGTATACGAGGCTGGAAACACTGATAACACGATGGCTTCGTATTTTATAATATCTACCCTTCTGATACAAATCAACTCCCAAAAATTAAATTAAATTTAACTTTTACGCATATTTTCTTAATTATTCCAAATATTGATTTTGTTTTCTGCTGTAAAAAGTCGATTTTTGAGTTTCAAATTGAAACTCCTGTATCTCGAGAATGCAGCAAGATTCGATTAAACAATTTTCGATAACTTATTTCTTGTTTTGGTGCCATAATTTGGTCCCAGGCACCTGGCCTAGTTCTGTTTTGGGGTTAGAAATCATAACAAAATTAAAAATTTAATTTTTCAAACAACAACAAGAAATCTCTTACTTCTGTAGATCAGCAGGTAAGTTTTACGTGTTGTGTTGTATAGCGTTACAATTGCTTTCGCGTGGACCTAAAATTTTCTGTTTTTGGAGCTGATTCCTTGATAATGTCCCTTGTGAAAATAGGTCCATAATTACCTTCTACGCATGTACTTATTTATATACAGATGTACTAATAAAGGTACCTTTCTTTTACAGCCTTGCGGAAAAGACGTATACTGAACAAAGTAAAGGGCTTCAAATTACCAGGCTTACCACGCATTGACATTCTGCAATAAATTTTCATATTGTGTCAACGAAATGTATTCAAACTGTAAACATAATAGTAAAAAACAACCTTACTTTCCATGTGAATTTACAATAAAATTTTACAAGTGCTGTACAATTTGTAAATAAATGTGAAATTGTTGTTCCAATAAATTTAAAAGAAATTAAATTAAATTAAATTAAATGTGTTAAGTGAATGTGGTGTAAAACACCGCAAAAACGCATTAATAAAACGCCTTTTTTTTTTATTTCATTTTATTCAATTTATCAACTTTGTATGCTGAACCATATTGTATTACTTTCTTTCCATCTCTCACCAGTCTCCAATCGAAATATACCATGGTGTCGCCTCCTCTGCTTTAACAGATGGAGACACCTGGTGGCAAGGCAATGAACTGTTTGCAGCTTTGTGGGAACTGAGAAGTGGGAACAGAAGAATTAGCAGTTGTGCGAATAACCGGGGGATATGATTGGGTAATGTGTGTCTGTGTGTTCACATTATTGTCTTATCAATAACGTTACTTAGCACACAACACCCAGCACGTGTCTGAGGGATTAGGTCCGTGAGAGGAAAGAGATGAGAAGTTATTGGTCACAGCCTTAGTCAAGGCAGGAGCGTAGCCTGGCTTAAAGTTTTGGTCGGACAGGCATCGTTTTGTGTCAGGCTCTAAATATTTTTAACAAGCAAGATTGAAAAATACACATAGAGTATTTTTCGCATTTAGGGTAAAAAGGCCAATAAAATAAAAATATAAATAAAATTTC
>JAGDQP010035061.1:0-19777 GCA_022664845.1 Lepisma saccharinum | reverse complement strand
ACATATACCAGTTTTCGGAAGAGCAAACAAAAATGATGAATGTGAAAATAAAGTGCATTCTGAAATGTAGCAACAACTATATTGCAAGTTAAAATATTCAATGTATTTGAACCAAAAATTTAATATGCTGAAATTTCGTTATCTGAACTCTGAACGTAGGTGAAACAGACTTGGGTTTCTGGGAGAGAAAGAGGAATTTCAAGACATTAAACATACATACCTGAATAGATGTTGTTACCTTTTTCACAACAAACCTTGTATAGGTAAATGCTGAAACTAACACAGAAAAATTGACAATCGCCGCGACCGGGACTCGAACCCGGATCTCCCAGTTGCCGGCTAGGTATGCTACCAGTTACACCACCACGGCACGGTCAATTATCTGTGTATATGGAATGTTCCTCTAGCCTAGACAGTCTCCCAACATTGCTAATTTCGAGACCCAGGCATTCCACTCATGCGGAGATTCTTGGTTGAGGAATATTTCTGTCATCAGGCAGTATGAAAAAATAGATGTTATTACCTTTTTCACATTTACCAACACATTTAATTTCATCATTTACCAACACAAGGTTTATTGTGAAAAAGGTAATAACATCTATTCTTTCATACTGCCTGATAGCAGAAAGATTCCTCAACCAAAAATCTCCGCATGAGTGGAGTGCCTGGGTCTCGAAACCAGCAATGAAGCGTTGGGAGACTGTCTAGGCTAGAGCAACATTCCATATACACATAGAATTGGCCGTGCCGTGGTGTGTAACTGGTAGATCCGCGTTCGAGTCCCGGTCGTGGCGACTGTCAATTTTTCTGTGTTAATTTGATACATACCTGAATTTAGATAACCGAACCCCGATGCCTATCAAATTAAGCAGACATTCTTACGGTGCACATCACTTGACAGAAAAACCACACCAATTTCATATAAAAAAAAAACACTAAATTATTTGCATACACTCTGAAAATGGGGTATCAACCACGCTGTAATTATATTTTTATTTATTTCAGAAAAACTAAGAAAAACCACTGAACACCACATTTACCACAATAAATCACCTCACACACTTAAGAACACCACTTCACACAAACAAATTGCCATAAAGATGCTTCGTCTCGTCCACTCCCGGTCAAGGCCAATGTGGAGGGTGTAAGACCCCGAACTGCAGCATTCGATTCACAGATTCTTTTATAAAAGATATGGAGAAACAGCTCCCAAAAGTTGTTGTCATTTACTACTGCTCTATATATTAATAAAATTTCAGGGCATTGGCTGCATTATCATATTGCTTTTATATAACTTTCGGAGGCAGCGTAAATTTAGAAGAGCCTTTCCTACTCGACGACCATGTGTTAACTACTGACTGGTCTCAACCAATCAGAGAAGAGAATCAAATCAGACAACCCGGAGCGAAAAGAAGTGTGGCTTGCCACCAAAATCACAACGAAAAATAAAACAACAACCAGATCTTTATGTTTGTTTTTGAAGATTTTCAACGAAAGAAAAATTGTTGAAGAAAATAATGAAATAAAATATTGTAATGGGATATGGATAAATAGGTCAGTGTGTTAAGCACAAAAGTAAACAAACAATAAAAGTTACATAAAGCTGACTAAGCATCCATAAGAAGCAGACGACAACAACCTCCAAGCGGCAAGAGTTGGAAGTACTGAAAATACGCCCACAAATAGGGATATAAAAAGGCCAGTCAGTCACCTTTGAAGTTATCACTTCTTCGCTCCGAAAAGTGGTCACCTCTACCTGGCTTGGACTGGAGCCAGGACTCTCACCTTACCCCCCAACTTAGGTTGGTATACCTTTACCTGCTAACTCGGACTGGCGTTAGTATCCTTTCTAGGAATAATCTCCTTTCCTAAACCTAAGTTAAATATCATTGCAAGAGGTGATCCACTAGATTATTCACTGCAGAGCCCATGTTCGGGACGCTCGTATTGTTAACTGTATAATACATTGTATAATATATAGTATATTGGAACTTTATAATAAACTGGTGTCGGTAAAAACGTATATAAGCATTTGCTCTATTTATTCACTTAATAACCATTCTATTAAACGATCTACGGTCATAAGGACTCTACCATAAATATTATATCGTATATTGTAAAGACAGTGCTACCACGTCGTATACGATCATGTTGCTACGTTACATAGTAATTACGCCAGATTAATAGCAACCATTACGCAGAAGAACATTACGATATGCAAAGAAATATTCAGTAATAAAATGAAGAAGCAATAAACATAAAAATCCAAGCAAACAACAATGAAAGGGATGTTCTGTATGGTTAATCTTCATTGTCATCTGGACAAATAAAACTCTTTGAAGAAAGCTGAAGACGAAAAATATCGGCAACAAAGCGCGAACAATAAAGAAAAAGAAGATGCAAAAAAGGGGAGAGGGTAAGTTATTTTGCGACCAAGCGGAAATGGGTCGCTACAACGTCCTAATGGATTAAAGTCCACACAATTTACAAGTGCTCTTAAATTAATTTTAATTAAGCTTTCGTGTTGTGGATCTGTACCCAGAACTTTCTGTTTTCGTAGAACAGGCAGAAAAAGACTTTTGCGGTGACAACAGGTATTTTCCTTTATTTCTCGAAGTAACCGATATGAACTACTATATTATTTGGAAATCCCCCTACAAACTATCTTATAAGATGAGTACTGCAATCATACTTGTAATTAATCTATTTGCATTTAAAACAATAACAGCTCAAATTAGTGCTCACTATTTAGACATTTGGAAAAGTTACTTGATATATCCCGTAATGTTTAAAATAAATATCAGTATTTACCGTTATCGGCAGACAATCGTCGAGAAACACCGCGTAGTTTCTTTTGCCTTATTGGAAGGTCTCGGTTTTCAGTTTCGCTGTGATTTGTGCACACATGCAGAAATGTAACAGGTCTTTCTTACCTTAACAACAAGTCTAATGCTGGTCAAGTATTTGCTACCGCCATGTTGATCGCTTATATCACAGTAATAACCTTCTTTTCATGTTTTACAGTTAATTTTTCCTTCATTTTTATTCCTATTTTACTACAACGCATGAAGTACTCATTCTGGTTTTAAAAAAACTCGTAAAAAGACTCTCTTCCACTTCAGTCATCCTGAATTATGATAACGAAAACAAATTGCTGAAGTGGAGTATAGAAATTACACTATTTATATTTGTAACGTAAACATACTTATCCTTACGTAAAATATAATTTATTTCTAAATTAGACCTTTTGCACTCTACTAAAATAATAATAATAATAATAATAGAATAATCTAGAAACCTGTAGGCATTTTACATTGTTACCTTTCGAAAACTAAATGAAGTGATAGACAATGATATTATAAATAAGATGAAAGTAACATTTATACAAATAACGTTCTAATACATGTTGGGAACTGGAAGCGTAATGTGTATGACTAGTTTTAATATGGGTTGGGTTTACATACTGAAAGTGTAACTGCTCTCGAGCACATGCATTCATAGGACCTGTTGCTAAACCTTACATGAGAATACAGTTTTAAGTAAATATTTATTGTTTTTGAATTTAATACACAAGAGTTACACTTTCCTGAGCATCTACTGGTAATGTAGAAAAGACCATTCTATAAGCAATGCGAGTATATATAAAAGATAAATACATTCGGAAACTACAAAAATTAATTACCTCGTTTTATATTAGAAAATCTAAAAAAAAAATACTTTAGGGATAAGAGGAGATTCAAACTAAGGACTCTTTACACCAGAAGTCCCAAGTCTAACCACTACGCCACGAGGACGTTCCTATATCAAGGCTTGATAAGCATTCATTAATTCACCGTTTACTTGACAGTCTTCACTTCGAAAATTAAATGAGATTTTATAAGTTTTTTCGCTCCATTTTGGGGAATATAATAGTTTCTGTCACATGATTATATAGCGCATGCATTATATCTGAATCTTTGTTTGCGTAATGTTCATTTGAGTCAACGTTTCTCTATTTTCAGTTTCAGGTAGCGCTAAAGATATGGACTGTTTCGGCGAGCGAAAACAATTTCCCTTTTTGTCCTCTAAATTTCCCTGCGAATTTCCCTATGTTGTCAAATTTCTGATTTTTTGACTTAGAAATTTTTCGACTATTTCTCAATTTTAAATATTTTCTTTCTAGTTTCGTTATTTATTAATATTTCTGTGACAAAATTTCAGGAAATATTCATTTTTACATACTTTACAAGTATAACAATTAAGCGAACGTCAAAAACTAAGGAGAAAAATATTATTTGTCAAAAACTGTCAAATAAAGACATGCGAAAAATTTTTTGAGCATGAGTGTACATGCGTAACATATTTCATTAAAGCCATTACTCTTTTCAGCATATGATAAAATATTCACCACGTCTCTTACATCAACATACCACAAAACTTGTATTTTCAATCTTTTTTCAAGCTTAAGCAGCTACAGACGTCTTACTTCCTTGACACTTCGTACCTCACAAACGGCAGCTTGCAGTAGTAGGAGCCACCTGGATGCAGGAGAAGACAGTCATGTCCAGGGGTGACCATTTTATCGCGGGGAGTGTTATGCCCCCTAATATTAATAAAAAATCTAACCTGACTTTAACTAACCCGCCTTTGCTCGCTTGACATTAATGTGTGTAAAATACAAGACATTAATGCTTTCTTTGTTTTTATTAGGGCTGTCAACATTATCCGGATAATTATTCATCCGGATATTGTTCGAATAATTATCCGGATAATTTAATTATTCGAATCCGAATAATCGGATATCCGAACAATGGAGAAACGGATATCCGATTAATCGATTATCCGAAAAACGAACAAACGGATATCCGATTAATCGATAATCCGAAAAACGAACAAACGGATATCCGATTAATCGATTATCCGTAAAATGAACAAACGGATATCCGTTTATTCGATTATCCGAAAACGAACAAACGGATATCTGTGTAATCGGTATGCGAAGAACGAACAAATGAATTTCCGAATAATAGTTGTTCGAAGAACGCTGAAACTTATAGAGGAATGAAATTCGGGCAATCTGGACCTCAATTTTTATTTTAATATAATCTCCTATAACAATTTGCTGAACATTTTTAATTTTAAAGCTGAATATCCCTTGCACTTTTAGGTTTCAGCAGTTATTGTAAAGTGTTGTGAAGCCTTATGTGCCCGTTCCGTCCGTCTGTCAATCTGTCAACAAGTTTCAACTCAGAAACTACTAGGGCTGGAAAGTTGGTTGAAGTGTTGTTGGAAAGATCTCGGTAAGACTAGCTCAAATCGTATCTTTTATCCGAATTGCAGGGGTGGTGCCGGAGGTACTGGTGTTGCTAGATATGGGGGCACTTTATATCTTTTGTAATACTAGGACCAGGAAGATGTTTGAGGTGGCGTTGGAAAGGTCTCGACAACAAAACTTATATCTTTGGAACTACTGGGGCTAGGATGGTGATTGAAGTGTCATTAGAAAGGTCACGGAAAGACTGGTTCAAACGTCAAATCCGTATTATTTCTACAGATAGCAGAGGCGGTTCCTGAGATTCGCGGGGGGGGGGGGATTTTCAACTTTAGAACCACTAGGCTAGGAAGGTAGCTGATGTGTTGTTGAAAAGGCCTCGCTACAATTTTCCGAACTGAACATTGATTATATAATTACTTAAAAAGGATGCTCACTACTGAAGCCTGGTGATAAGAACATCTTAGTGGTAGAGTGTTGGCATAGAATTCGGGAGGTCGTGGGTACCATAGTCGATACTCTATACTAGCGGCCGAACATCCTGATTGAGGTTTTTGCAGGGTTTTTTTTTCAGTCACACCAGGTAAATTTTGAGATGGACCTTTAACATAGGCCCTGGCCGACTCTTCCCCTATCCCGGCCTGAGCTTTAGATGCCTTAAGCCACAAATAAAATTAAAACTCAAGTAACATGAACCATATTTATAGAAGATACTATTATATACGTATTTCAGTGTTAACACTCTGTTAACAAGTGTTAACACTAATTCTTTTAGGTGGGCGGTTTGAAATCATCCGCGGGGACGGGGAAAGCCCATTTCCCCCGAAAACATGCATCAAAGAAATAGTGAATATATCCGTTGTGTATACAATTACTTTGTTGTGCTTCCGTGAGTATGAGCATCAAGATTCAATATATGTAATGAGGAAAATGGAAGGGTACCATTTGTCGGAAAGCAACATTTTACAGGAGAGCCGAAAAATATGGTCAGTAATTCAGTACTTTTGCGTTTAATCTTATGGTTTTTAATAAAGAACATTTAAGTAAAGTTTTCATTTCTTAAATATGAAGAATTTGTAAATAGGATGCAGTTTTGTGTTTAGCAAAGTTTAATCTCGTATTTCTCAAAACCCCTCTTTTCCGTAAATTATAATAAAATTTACATAACTCAGGCAAATTTTAAGATTTTTTTTTTATAATTTTAGAGGCAAATTGTAAGGAATTATATTACCAATACAAAACAATTAGTAATTCAAATTTGACAAATGATCCCTTTTCATTTTTCGCCTCACATATATTTGTGCAAAAATTTACTCTTCTATCTTCTTTAATTATTGCACAAGATCTCGTAGAGCAAGAATACAAAATGCCGATTATCCGTTATCTCTCCTGAATCCACTATAATTTATGGATTATCTTGTTCGATCATCCGTTTTTCGGATAATTTTTCAATTATCCGTTTATCCGGATAAATTTTCAATTATCCGTTTATCCGGATAATATTCAGTTATCCGTTTATCCGGATAATGTTCAATTATCCATTATCCGAATAATTATTCGGATAATGAAAATTATTCGAATAATCGGATTTCGAATATCCGAACAATGAGTTGTTCGATTAATCGGATATCAAATTATTCGGATATTGACAGCCCTAGTTTTTATCAGGAAACAGGTGGCAATCAAGGTGTATGAAAATGTGATGAGAGCAAGAAAACGTATGTTAATGATCAATATGAGATTTAGAAATAATTTGCGAAAGAAAAAAATATATAAAACATGACTCCACCTGGGGATCGAACCCAGATGGGAAGCCGATACTCTATCGACTGGATCATGCAAACAACTCGGAATTAATAGGCTAATTTGGAAATGATATTTACGACCTGCACGAAGTTCGCAACAACGTTGCGAGATGTCGCTAGTCGTTAAAAGCTAGGCCTAATTATATGCTCTAACGCAGGGGTCTTCAAATGGCGGACTCCGGTCCGGATCCTTACCTCGAGGCCTTTTCTCCGAACCTACAGTTTGATACGAATTTGAATTTATTTGTAAGCATCTTTGTCTCAGGCCGAGTTTGACCTCAGGGTAGCGAGAGGTTAGAGCGCTCGCTTTTTGTGCATGTGGTTACAGGTTCAAATCCCGCCAGATCAATTGAACGCAGTGACCAGAGACCCTTTACCAAAAACTGTAGGTCACGTCCTTAGAAGCTCACCAGCTCGTTTCCGAACGTTAATAAAAATGAATTCACTCACTCAGCCCGAATTTAATACGATGTCAAGAGTAATGTGTGACTGTGTAATATGTAGTAGGCCCTACATATTTCACTGGCTGAAATTATAAGAAAAACATGTATAATATGAATTCATGCAAATAATATGTCATGTTTATATATATGTTTTTGTAATTATTTCGTACAATTTTACGAAGTAACAAACAACCGTACTGTCTTACTGACCTGTTTAAATTTATGAGTTTTAGTCTTATATGGGCCTCAGGAACAGTGTTTCTTCCAGAAGATTTTATTCGGGGGGAATCGTGGGGATCTAACGAAAAATGTAAATACAAAAAAATTGTATTGACTCCAATGTGCTAACACATAAAATAACAATAATGTTACTTGACAATATGTCGTACTTCCTTACTTAACCTCAAAATACCATGAACAATATTTATAGAATGTTCTATTCTATACGTATTTCAGTATGAATAATACAAGTTTTGAAACTCATTCTTTCGGAGGTGCGGATGTAAACCTCCAGGAGGAAGTGCCCCGGAATGCATGCCTGGAAGAAATTTCTGCTCAAAAATCAGTCAGAGTCTAAGAAGGTCCCAACATTAGCCTGGTGTGACTGAGGAAAACCTCTGGAAAAACTTCTGTCAACTGCTGGTATTTCGCTTAAGACATCCCGAATGCAAAACCAACACTCAACCAACTGAGGCTACGACCGATCGGTTTTACTTGCTGAGCTACCAAAGACGAGTACGGAACATTCCAGCTTCGAATCCTGCAGCAGACACTTCGATTATTTACTGTTGGAAGGTTAATACTGCTTATCATGATGCAAGCAACGGACAAAATGGAACTAAATATGTATGCCAGTAGAAAGCAACCATGCTCCGTTTTGTCGGCTTTTTGATTTCAACTGGTCTCTTCGCCACCATTATTCAACGTCGAATGAACCGTTGAACAGGCGGACATTTACAACGTTAACATAACTAACGTTTAATCTATTTATGTACTAACGTTTAATCCACGTATTTTCAACGTATGTGTGCTATTAAAGTATAATCATCCTTGGCAGAAAGCTGGGTTTTTCTTTGTTTATATGATCTGTCACACTTATTCTGCAAAGCTTGTTCATCTGATCAAAACAGACATTCGAAATTGTTTGCTTGTGACTTCAGTTGATGAAGGCCAAGAATGAAGATGAATCGTCCCCGCCGTAGAGCTTAGAAGTATTGCGAATGCAATTAATTTGTGGTGGGGGTATGTTAATATGGTTCCCATTACGAGACCAAACCAAAAATTACTTCCAATGTATTTTCAGCACTAAAGAAGTAGAAGAACTACCAACATTTGCGAACACATTAAATCTAAATGTAAGTTTACGTGGCGAGGACCAAATGATGCGCTTACCTTCAATATGGTACACCATTCTCACTGCTCATCTAACAGAATCTCGATTAAAATCACGCCAAGTTTCGCCAAATCATGTATTGGCTTCCTCAAATGAAAACAACAAGGAAGGTTTAAAAAGTTGAGAGAATAAAAGTAACCGTCCTCAGATATGGCCTTTGTCAGTTTTCTTCGCAGGTGAAATAAAAAAATGGCGGTCCTGGGCGGTAATTTGGTAGGTCCAAAAATACATGAATTTCCCACATCTGGCCTCTCACAACACCTGAAAATAACCGATGCCAAGATATTGTACAAATCAGATTCCCATAAAGAGAGAATGGTTTATGAAAGCATCGTTATTCACGAAAAACAACCTGCACTAAATTCAGATCACGGTATGTTAAATAAATCGTGGTTTTGACATAATAAATAAAATGAAATTAAACAACATAATATTTTTTTTAAAAAAAAACACATGTATTCCATTTTTTTTTAAATAATAAACATATTTATGCACATAACTCCCCATACATAACCAACCACACAGTTGTTCAACGAAGTTCTTCTGCTTTAGTTTCTGGCAACAGCAACATTGCACCTACCTTGTTTCCTCCCAGGACAGCCATTTTTTATTTCACCTGCAAAGAAAACTGACAATGGCCATATCTGCGGATGGCTTCTTTTATTCCCTCACCTTTTTAACCTTCTTTTTTTTCACCTGAGGAAGGCAGTGCATTATTTGGCGAAACATGTCGTGCTTTTAGTTGCCATTCTGTTAGACGATATGATGGCAGTGAGAATGGTGTACCACGTTGAAGTTAATTAGCGTACATTAAACCTAATTTGAATTTGATGACGTCTTTGTCGTAATACAGATAACTTCATTAGTATTACTTCTTTTGTCACTTTCTCTCAAGTAATGCTGGATTGGAAGTTATCAAAAATATTGCCAACATATACAAGGTGTATCTTAATACGTGGGACAAATTTCACAAACGAATTCCTGGCACTTAAACAATGAAAACATGGGTCTCATTCCGCTCCGTTTAAGGTTTCCAATTTGAAGGCTAAAATCGACTTCTGTCAGTGGTAAATAAAGTGAATATTTCGTTATAAATCAGAAACGATGCATTGAAATAAAATTTAGTTTATATTAGGAATTAATAGGATGATCCAATTGGGTTATCAATGTTGTCAACCTGGTATATCATTATTTTTTTCTGCAAATGACACTACGTCAGTTTATTGGATATATGATATATTCTAGTGGAGATAAATATAATATGTGGACAGAATGCAGTGTTGCAAACTGTGAACAAAATAGGAGGTGAAACATTTCGCGTGTCCATTTCAATACTTAATGTCATGTAATATTAACAGTTTGCAATACTGTGTTTTACATATTATGTTTACCATCGCTAGAGGATATAATATCTCCATATAATATAAACTGACGTAGTGTCATTTGAAAATAATAATAATGGTATACCAGGTTGACAACACTGATAACCCAATTGGATCTTTCTATTAATTCCTAATATTCACCGGATTATTTATTACAAATCACCTTACGAAAACAAAATTGTATTTTAATGCATTGTTTCTGATTTACGGCGAAATATTCATTATATTTACTGACAGGAGTCGACGTTGAGCCCCTAATTGGGAACCTTTTTACTCGTAAACGAAACGGAATCGGACCTACGTTTATAAAGACTTTTTTCATTGTTTTTGGTGTCAGGAAATCGTCTGTGAAATTTATCCCAAATATTAAGATATATCCTGTATATTAATGTTTGACACTATCATACGCACCATAATCTACCAATATATTTTCTTTAAAGATAACAGGCTAATGTGATTTGTGTAATAATTAACAAATATTCTTTTGTAAATATTAATTAATAAGATGTGCTACTCATTTTTTTAAAACATTTAGTTTATTAACATATGTATAATTTAATTTTTCTACTTGTAATCTTGGTAGAAAAATTGTGACTAAGTATTCTCTCCTTTGGTGCCATTTGGCGACCAACATACACTTCTCAATTTCTAACACTGTAAAGTAGTAATATCCGACTCAGAATGTCTAGATTTTAGTGTAACAGAATACAACCATCAAGGATTTGATTAATGATTGTGGCAACAGGTTGCTTGAATTATTTAGTGAGCCACACTTCATGGAAATATGTGACCCTCTCATCCTCAGAGATGATTCATATTTCTTAGTAACCTCGAAAGGAAAGATAACCAATAGTTTCAAATTCAAGATCTCAAAATCAGTCGCATGCTAAGACAGAAATCAATGAGAATTATTTAATCTCCCATTTTTACTCTCCTTTCTACTTAGTCTCCCACTTTTTACTATCTTTTCTACTTAATCCCTCAATTTTTACTCTCCTTTCTACTTAATCTCCCACTTTTTACCATCTTTTCTACTTAATCTCCCACTTTTTACTATCCATTCTACTTAACACCCCACTTCTTACTCTCCTTTCTACTTAATATCCCACTTTTTACTCTCCTTTCTACAAAGATTTTATATATCTATATACAAGATTGTAAAAAAGGTAGAAACAAAGGTGGTTTCATTACAGGATACAAAGACAGGCGTACATGAACATCACAAATACAATAGAAAAGCAGCAACGTTTCAAAAAAGCGTGTTCACACAAGCCGAGAAAAAATAGACGGAGAGGACTGGTGCTAAGATGTCGCCGTGTTGCCTACTGATGCTGGGTAAAAGAGTGACCAGGTTATGGAGGCGGGAAAATGATGAAAGGGCTGGAGAAAACACCAAATGGAGAAGGAAGTGTGGAGGTTACTATGTGAGACGTTTCCTAAAGAAATAATATTAAAAAGAATCAGAGAAAATTTAGACGGAAGGAGAGAATGAAAGAAAGAAACACCGAAGAAGAAACTGCGGTGCAGGGAGTTACATGCATTTAAGGCCGGGTCCATGGTTGACGAGGAAGATAGACAGAGGTACGTCTGCCCCCCGTATTTTTTTAACAGTGGCAGGGGAGAGAAGATTCAGAATGTTCAGGATTCTGACTTGGAAGGTTTCGTCAAAGGTGAAATGAAGTGTGTTCAGGAATGGCGAGATACAGAAGTTGTGATTTGGAGAAGTAGCGACGGTTGTTGATGCGGATTGTTAGAGGTGTTTGGGTCTCTCCAACGTAGGCAAAGAAGACTGTAAGATATGCAAATGCCGGAGTGTCGGAAAGAATTTTGAAGGTCATCAGAGGAACAAATGCGGGAGCCCCGGACAGCACGATCGTATGGAAGTGCGTATATGTATCCATACGGTGGAGGATTGGAATTTACGGATTGAAGGGCTATTACAAGTAAATTACTCAAATTAAATACTAAGAAAATATAACAGTTTATTCATCATACAAACTGTACAGCTAGGTAAGAGTCTATATTACATTTCATTTTAATGGTCTTTGGAATATACATATGTAATTGTCGTATGAGTATACATAGAATCTCGACAATTCCTATAGTCTTATTTGGTGCCTTGAATATTGTCAAGTACATTTGTTGTTGTTAAATACATTGTCTTTTACAAATCAACAAAAGTTAAATAACTGCGAGTGTAGCCAGACCACAACGATTGGATCTTGAGATAGACGGAGTAAGTGGCCCTCAGAATCAAGTTAGGGTATTTACGAAGTCATAACTTTTCGAGTCAAACGTCATTTATTTATTGATTTATAGGAGCCTATAACTCAGCTAAACTCAAATCGCTGTATTGAAAACAATCTTCAAATAGTTCAACCAATCACGTCTTGATTATGAAGAAGTGAATAGGCTACGCGCATAGGGGAAGTCTATACAGATGTTTATCTAAAAACAAGATTCACGTAAGGCCTTTCATAACTTCTGTAATATATTCGTGTGTCTAACTAATTCTTCTAATTTCAATTGAAGATATCTTAGATTTCACAGGAGCTCCATTGTCATTTAGAACTTAAGCAAGCAGTCAGGGTGTTTATGTAGATATCATGGACTGATGATAGAATAAAATTTCTGGATAAACCTCGGTGAGAAAGGACAGCCTGCGTATTGTTTACGTCCATTCGACCTCTTCAAGCTTCCTTCACAATAGTAAAGTAATTATTAGAATGAAACAATCTATGGAGTAATTGCCTAATGCAACTTCGTCACTAACAGAGGAAATATTTATCGCAATATACTTGTTGAACAGAACTCGTCAAAACGTAAAACAAAAATTAAGTTATAACACAAATGACGAATCACAACAATGAAGAATCAACAATCATATCAACACGTTCAAATGTTCACTCCTTTCCGTCTTGCGAAACAAAATATTACATGGAGTAGGTCTTCTTGGAGTCTCTGTGATGTATATATTCAGCCGCCAGATAGCAGAGCAAACCAGCTGTCAATGTGGTGATCATGATGTAGATTTTTGTGGATGTTAAAAATAATGGGACATACATAAACGTAACGAAGAAGCCAACAGATTCCCACAGCCTGTAATTACTGTATGCAGCTTCTTTTGTGTCGGAGAAAAATAAGCCATAAACAGCTGAAAGAAGAAAAAATAAAAATATTTTTAATATATAGAAAGTAAAAAGTATAACAGAAACAAATGAATCTTATGTTTAACTAATCCGATGTACCTATTATCACGAAATGCATGTACAGTACTATAGTTAAAATTACATTTGAAGAGTCTAGACGCCAAGGTTTACAAGTAAGATTGATGAATTAAAAAAAGTTTGAAGTCATCTTCTATATATAACCCTAAATATATGCGACTCAAAACTGTCATATTTTGTACAAAGAAACCTTGGACCTTCATGTGCCCATGTACAAAATATGACAATTCTGTGTCACATATATTTCGGGTTAATATATAAGGCATTTTCCTTTTTATATTCGTCAATGTCGCTTGCCTCCCTTGGCTTGAGTTGACATTCGGTGTTGATTATAAAAGATTAGGCATTACGTATTTTGTTAGATTTAGGCTTTATCAACTTGACTGTTGATAAATTTAACCTACTTATGTTTCTACTTACATCCCGAAGTAAAGTCAAAATTCTGAACACTAGAAATAAACCCATTAGTGTGTATATGTTAACAATTGTGTATCTTATATAGAAATATAAAAAAAACACAGCTTTCTGACAAGGCTGATGCACTTTAATAACAGAAAGAAACTAAAGTGTAACAGTTTCGGAAGTATACCACCTCCTTCTTCAGACTTCACTCCACAACTAAACATAGACAATGACTTAAACATACAAGAAAACAAGAAAGGGGACCACATTTTACTTTCCGCCAATCTCCTTGTTCTCTTGTATATTTTAGTCATTGTCTATGTTTAGTTGTGGAGTGAAGTCTGAAGAAGGAGGTGGTATACTTCCGAAACTGTTACACTTTAGTTTATTTTCGTTATTAAAGCATATCAGCCTTGTCAGAAAGCTGTCCTTTTCTTTATTGAAGATCGATACAAGGCCGTATTGTCATAAAAGCCACAAATATAAGTCAAACTTTGCATTGGGAGGGTGCTAGGTTCAATTCCAGCGACTAACAATCCCGACTAAGGTTTTGCCAAGGTTTTTCCCAGTTTCGTCAGATAGTATCTTCAAACTACGCCCTGGCTCATTTCCGTCCGACATCCCTTTCCTTTACCGTATTCTGTCTTAAACCAAAGATGCCTAAAGGCTATTAAATTGAAAAAAATATACTCAAATTAAGTTTCATCGCAATCTGTTTCACTTAATTGATATGAATTGATAAGTATTACTGAAGCAAAGGCCAAAACGGAAGTAATAGAAAAAATAATGTATGTTTTACAGACAAAGTTGAAGGAAAACTTTTAACAAATGTGACCATTGTTATTTCCGTAAATATGAAAAAAAAAATGATAATTCCTGTGTTTATATGTAATTCGAAAAGGTTGAAGGTATTCATTTAAAACTATTACATCAGGTACAGTCTAAGCATCAAAATACTGAAGTACCTTGATTCGGTATAAGTATAATAAAAAGTACCGTATGCTTGCCGTATGCAATGCACATCCTTTTACCTTTTTTTTTTTTAGGGAAAAAGGATGTGCATTATAAACATGGTTAGTACTAATTCCGAATCTATATATAAATAATTTTAATTCTTTTATTTATGTGTATATGCGTGAAGAGCTTTATTCTAGGCAGTAATAACGACATCCTTACACAAAATAATACCCTGGAATCGGATTTTTTGAACTTACTGTTGCAAAAAAAGCAATTGTTGTCACTCATGATACCGTATTTTCTTCTACGGCTTTTTATTTATTTATTTATTAAGTATCCAAGTACCACTATAGCCATTTTATATTGGGTAAAGTAACAATTGAACAACAAACAAGAGAGACAATAATGAACTATAAATTACACACAAAAGAAAAAAAACACTTAACGAGACTAATACATTCAGTCGGTTCGAAATCTTCCTCATGTATGCATTAACTGCAAGTGATATCTAGATCATTAGCCAATTCATTAAACTCGGAGGGTAGTCTATACAATATTGATCTTTATATAACAGTTAGTTAGTCTTGGGTGTGGACTGAAATTCCTTTATGATAGGAAAATGAAACAGGCAATTAACAACGAATAATAATTAAAACATTACCGTAAACTACAGATTTATTTTCCCTCAAATTTCGACCCCAAAGTCTGGATGCGTATTATCATAGACCTCATAATAGATAGACTTAGCACGCTTCCTCATTTCTGGCTGCGCTAAAACTAATGAGTTTTTGTTTAGAGCACGTGATTTTGAAGCCATCCACTAGGTAGCTCTGGCATCGACCTGGGTTTGTGTGCAGGAGCACGTGATTTTGAATCCATCCGCTAGGTAGCTCTGCCATAGACCTCATAGTAGAATATGACGTCTATGGCAGAGCTACCTAACGGATGGATTCAAAATCACGTGCTCTGAACAAAAATCCATTAGTCTTAGCGCAGCCAGAAATGGGGAAGCGTGCTATGTCTATCTATTATGAGGTCTATGGTATTATACATGGCAAAATTCGGTAATGAAATTACTATAACAAATATAAGTGCAGTTATGATTTGCAAATAAATACAAATGTTTTATATGGATTGTTTTTTTCTTTTTTTTGGTAAAGATGAAGTCTCAATATTTCAATTAAATAAATTAAGCTTAATCAAATACGTGAGTTAAAAGTGAGGTAAAATAACTCGCGTAAGAAAGAGTTACAGGAAAGATGAAGGAAGTTGGAGCCAAATTTTCTTTAATCAATCGCTCAGTCTTACTACAACCTTCCTGTAATTTCGTATACTCTAAGCTAGTTTACCTTTGTTTTTTAACTCGTAGGATGAAGCGTGGTTCAGTGGCGGAACCAGGAATTTGTGATCAGGGACGCAGGTGGAGTGGACGTGGGGCGTTTTCGATATTTTCCCCTCAAGTCAATTTTTTAAGCATAAATTCAACATATTTCCCCCCATATTACTACGTTTTATCATGAAATATGACACCAGTATTCCTAAATTTGATATTTATAGACTTATTAGATCTGTCTGGAAACAAACCGAAGTTTCTTCTGAGAAAAATTATTGAAATAATACTATTAAGGATAATCTGAAGTAACGATATCCAACAAAAGATGGTAGCACTATCTCCATATATGTCTAATGTATTCTTATTGTTGCACGAAATTTTCTTGCTGCTCCTACAAATTCAAGCCTAGGGAGTTCAAACTTTCAGGGAAGAAAGCTCATAACCAATTCAAGAGCATGATTGGCGTCGATTTTTTATTTTCGTTTTCCTTCCTTGTTGAAATCGCTTCATTGTTGTTGTGAATATCGAAATCTATAACAATGAAGCTCTTTCAACAATGAACAAGAAAGAAAATTAAGAATCGGCATTGATCGAACTCTTAAATTGGTTATTTACTTTCTTCCCTAAAATTTTGAACTCTCTAGGCTTGAATTTGTAGGAGCAGCAATGAAATTTCGTGTAATAGTGAAAATACATTAGACATATACGGAGGTAGCGCTGCCATCTTTTATTGGAGATCATTGAGACCTTTAAAATATAATATTTTTCCTTAGGAGCGGGGCAATAATTCAAAATGGCTTAGTCATTAAAATCTCACTTAGACAATACTGTTCTCCTACACTGAAAAAAAGGCAAGGACTAATATAATGATGAAGTCATCAGTCTGGAGAATATGTGGTGTCTATAATGAAATGTGTAGAACTCACAATGACATGTCTTCAAAGCATATAAAGATATTGTAATAAAAATGTCTGGAAAGCAACGTTGCAAATATCGACACTCTAATTGGGCTATAAACCCTGTTGTGTTGACAATAAACAATAAATAAAAGAAACTTCTAAGGACACATATTTAGCCAAAGAAAATTGACACAATCAACGTACTTTCTATCAATACTAAGTTGAAATCTTTTAAAAATGTATAGCATACCATTAATCATAGGCATAATGGCTCCATCGCTGACACCAATCAGTCCGGCTACTAAGAAGAACATGAATGTCCTGTCTGGCGATGGTTCCCAGTAGAGCAGTGTGCATATAGTGCTTAGATTCAAAAGAATACCAAAAGCCATCACAATGATTCGGCCAAAATATTTTGCCATGTGTCCCATAACGACAGCGGAGACAGCTGCGGTAACACCGTTGCAGATCCCAACGAAACCAATCTTCGAAATACCCCAGGCACACGATACATAAGCCTGAAACATGAAAAGAGAAACCATACTTAAAAATTAAATAAAAATAATTAATTAATAATTAATATTAAGTAAAAATAAATAAAAAAAATATATATGTGGTTTCTTCACATATACGTTTCATTGTAATAATTGTTATTTTTTCCCCCTTCAAGAAACTGTATTCTATTAATTGTGAAACTATCTATCAGTGTTGAAAATACAACGTAATCACCTTAAACAATTACTGCAACACTGATACCCTGATCAGGGACAGTATAAAAACAGGTACACTTAAAAAACACACTCTACTTAATAAGATTAAAGCACACTTAGAGAAATTAAAAGAAAATGAAGAACTGATCGAGTCAGGGACTCTGGCCCAATACTCGCGAAACAAATTAAGAAAAAGTAACCGTGACGTGATTGCTATAGGTAGAGAAATAAAATTAGTAAATCCAAATTCCACGCTGCCAATAAATCACAATACAGTATTATATTTCTTCCCCAGTAACCCTAATAACTGATGGAGAAATATCGACGACACCATTGCATAATTGGAGCAATGATTCTGTAGTAATAGATTAATGCTCAACGCGGTAAAACCAACAGTTATAATTAAACAATTAATAATATAATGTTAAATTTAGTTATCAAGGTAATTATACGGCAGGATCACTTAATGATACTTGTAAACACTTATGATTCTGTCATGTTACATTAAGATCTCCATGTTGTATTGAATGCATTATCTCACTATATTGTACTATGTTGTATTCATAGGTAAATTCAAAATGGCATTTTCATAACCTCTGTGCGAATTAGAGGAGGTACATGCATGAAAAGGTATTAGAATAATCAAAAAGCAACGTAAATACTCTAGTTGCCGTCTGGTCCCGAGTGACCATAGCTCGGTTGTTAGATTATTGGTTTAACAATCCTAAAGTCCTAGGAACGACACCAGCGGCCGCCCATCTTGAATGAGGTTATTTCTTCCTCAGTTACACCAGGCGAATGCCGGGATGATACCTTCAAACAAGGCCCTGGATAACTTTTTTCAAACATTCTCTCCCCTGCCCTATCCAACCTGAGACAAATTACCTAAAGGCCATAAATAAATGCAAATTCAAGTACTACTTGTAATCTATTTCCTAAGCTGGAAGATATGAGAGTTGCTGGCTTATTGGAATCACTGGCAGGAATTATCTCGCCCAAAGCACAATGAGAGAATAATTATACGAACTGCATCAATCCTTTCATTTTCATAGTTAATCCACTAGAATTAAAGATAAATTATTGGAAATTAGACAATTGGTAAGACTCTCTAGTATGGGAATAAACCTTTCGACCCATACCAAAACCAGTGTCAGTCCTTGTGTGAAGTTGATGTAACGCCACTTTCACTGTTACTTTGTTTTGCAATAACTTAAAACGTTTATTAATACCGTAATTAATTTTGGTATAAGCCTCAGTTGTGATGACATTTTATGCACTAATTTCATGAAGCACTTTTCATGCCCACACCAAAGATGTTTTCTCAGGTAATTTTTGCCTATTCGGTCAAGATTGGCATTCAGCCAAGATATGACGTAGTTGTCAGTTCCAAAGAAACTTTCATAGTTGGTTTTCTTTTTAAATTGACATTTAATTTTTAAGGCCTTTAGGCAACTTTTGGCTCAGGTCGAATGGATGATAATGGAAGAATTGGTAGAATAAGAAAATGACATGAAACGGGAGAACCCCGAAAAAACAAACGTACAGTGCTTGTCTACCACGAAATCCACATGGCACGAGCCCCGATCGAACCGGTGACCTCGCTTCGCTATCTTGAGAAAAGAAAATCTGTTGACATACAGGATTACATTCCATTCCATTTATAGATCTCTGGTCCTCGTAACTAGAATAAATGACCTATACTATCATTCCCTACCTTCTTGTATTTGTTTATCAGCTAATAAACTAACTGAAATGACTCGCATATTCAAAATACAAAAAAGTAAAGGCCTAGTTTTCAACTGTAACGAAATAACTAACACTCTATTGAGAATTCTTGTGTCTGTGATACTTCAACACATTTCGGATTCCAATGTATAGAAATTGAAGTCAAAATTAGAATTGAAGACCAAAGGGTCTTAACATACATTTCCCTATTCTATAGTCAACATGGTTATCGGAAGCATTAAGGCTCATT